>JALLKD010000445.1:0-21615 GCA_023509735.1 Fusarium liriodendri | reverse complement strand
GTACAGTAGGCGAGATTCGGTCGCCTTGGTCTGGGGGGTGGGGGGAGGGGAATGTTTGGATCGAGAGGATGGAGCCGCCAACGACGCGTCGTTCCCGGAGATCCGTGGAGTTTATAGACGAAAGAGGAAGATGGAGCCGGGGGCGCATCCAGCTTCTGCTTTAGGTCTGGTGCCATGGGGCTTATCACCACCTGACAGGGTGGCTTGGTTATCAAAGAATCTGGAACCTTGAGGAAGATCCCCTAGAAGAGAAAGGTGAGGCAGGGGTTTGACAGGAAATGGACTCGAGCTAATCGTGTATAGGTTGGTGATACTTTTGCTTCTTCCCCAGAATCGGTATTGTTGTCGACGTGCAGCTGCAGTATCAACGTGGCTGCGTCAACCCCTGAGTTTGCAACCGGGGGTCGAGACAACCTCAATTGTTGACCAGCTTATCTTCAAGCGTCCGAGACCTCGGGTCTGTAAAACGGTTAGTTGAGGCCCCTCCTTGCATACAGATTAAAGAGCATGTGTGCACATACTCGAAGGGCCTTGCACTTGGTTCCAGGTATCGATCTATAAACAGGGCAACGCCCAGCCTCCAGGTCTGGATTAAGCTGCACGAAAAACATCAACAGTCTCATCTTTTCTCTGGAATCCCACTAGTTCTTTCTTACCATGGCAACCGGAGCTGCTATTGCTCCTCCCGGCACGGTCCGGTTGGTGCTGCGTAAGGATCCCATACTACTACTGCCTTCCCATACTGAGTTTATTATCCAGAGCCGGATGAGTCTACCGGTGTCTCAACCTTCATGCTCTCTCCAACTCCGTCATCCGATCCAAATGAACCGCTAGTAAGCCTCACTGGTGGACTGTGAACATGAAATGTTTATGCTCATTGATTTGATTAGAACTGGAGCACTTGGAGAAAGTGCTTCAATTATGGTCTCACCATCGCCGTGACCGTCGCCGCCTTTACCAACCTCTCCATTCAGATTGTCTTTTGGCAGCAAATGACTGTCGACCTGGGAGTTACAATCACCCAGCTCACCCACGCTCAGTCAGCCCAACTGGCTGGTCTGGCCATGGGCTGCATCTTTTTCATCCCGCTCACAATCAAGTATGGTCGTCGATCGACTTATGTTGTCTCAACCGCAGCCCTAGCCGCCGTGTCGTGGTGGACATCCTCCATATCATCCTATACCGAGCTGATTCTGACTTCGATAATCACCGGTCTGGCTGGAGCCATCAATGAAACATCGGTTCAAATGACTGTAGGTTTCGTCACTTGATTCCTGAAGTGCCGCCCTAACTCTTGGTTAGATTGCCGATCTCTTCTTCGTCCACCAGCGTGGCTCTGCCAACGCTGTATACTTTACCGCCGTTATGGTGGGTTCTTTTCTGACACCTCTCGCTGCTGGCTCTCAGGCGGCAGAACAAGGCTGGCGTTGGTCTTACTACGCACTCTCCATTTCCATGACAGCCCTCTTTGTGGCGTTTTTGTTCTTGTTCGAGGAAACCAAGTTTGTTCCCGTCTCGGTTGGTCAACCTGATACTCCAATACCTTTGGTTGTCACAGCTTCGAATCAGTCACACGAACATGACAAAGAAGATCTCAAAGTGGGCGGATATGCTACTATGGCCACTGTGACACACATCGACTCTACAATCCCACTCAACACATGGCGGGAGCGCCTTCGATTTACTACACCTACTCCTGAGTCTCTTCCACGTCTTTTCGTGATTCCGCTTCACGTCATCACTCTTCCTCATGTTTTCTTTACGGCCCTGCAGTTCGCATCCGGCGTATGCTGGCTTGCGCTCTACATGTCCGTGGTCTCCATCATTTTTGCACAGCCGCCGTATAACTTTACAACATTTGGCATTGGATGTATGACACTAGGCCCATTCGTCGGCAACATCTTTGGCAGTATCTACGGAGGACCTTTATCTGATTGGATCATTGTGCGACTGGCGCGTCGAAATGGTGGCATCTTTGAGCCCGAGATGAGGCTTTACCCTCTTCTTGTCCCAACGGTCGTCATGGCTGGCGGTATAATCATGTTTGGTGTCACTGCTGACAGAGTGAGTCGATTTCCTGGGGGAATGGGGAATCCAGGTATGCTGACACTTGCCCAGGGTATGCACTGGATATACCCATCCATTGGAGGCGCGTTGTTTGCTTTTGGACTTGGAGCAAACGGAGATATCACATTTACTCTCATTGTCGACACATACCGCGAGGTAAGTTCTCTTGTATCCATATAACGAGAACATGGCTGACATAAAAAATTATGCAGCTCACGGCAGAAGCGTTCATCGGCGTGGCCTTTCTCCGAAATGCCGTCTCGGTTGCAGTACCGTTTGCATTAGTTCCATGGATGAAGTCTATGGGCTTGACCAACATGTACATTCTCAGTGGTTGCATTGCCTTCGCAATTGGGCTCCTCTTCGTCCCGATGATTATCTGGGGCAAGAAAATCCGCACAACACTGGCTCCCAGGTATTGGAAGTTGGTGGAAAGACGATCCATGATTTGAAAAGCTGCTGCAGCTGGTCTCGCATGATGAGAGTGTAATCCCCTTTACCACACCAAAAAGAGTCGTCTTTGAAGTTATATCATGGCAGTCGGCTGTAATCAATACTCCAAATAAAGCCGGTCCACTGTCCGGAAGTAGACCCCGGCTCCGCTGCATGCCTGCAACATTTCCCCCATGATGTGACGTGTCTGACGCGAATGCATACATGTACGGACGGATACTCCGGAAGCAGGCGAGTTTTCCGCTGTTATGCTTGTTGTTCGTTATTCAACTGCATCTCCCACCAATTAGAAGCCGCAGCCACTCTGCAAACACCTGATTGATCCCAGAGAGTCAAGAACCTGCTGTTGGTTGTTGGTGGAGCACATGCTGCTGATGAGAGGAGAGAAAACAACACCACGCCTAAACGAAGCATCATTGGCCCCTGCTTGAAGTGGCAGACAAGGGGTGCTCGCGGTATTAAATGATAGAATCGACCGCTGGTCCATCCTTGAGGCATAATCCTCCAACCTCAACGTTCACTCTGCGACCAAGGAACTCACTGCGTATCAGAGGCCATTCATGCTTGACAAAATGGCCACCTCCGATGCAGGCCCTGTCATTCTCGTTGATGTAGAACCACTTCTCTAAAATGATACAAACCTGAACTGACCCTCAATTGAGGTTGACGACGATCGAGACTCGTCAATTGGTGATGTAAGCATGGAGGGCATCTTGCCTGCTCCGACATGCCATGAAAGAGGATAATCGCTGATGCAGACCACGGCATAGGACGTTTCATCATCAACTGCGAGCGTGAGCAGCTCGATTTTGAATTATCGATCCGAGAACGGGAGAACATATCACGCATACAAGGACGGAAGTAGGCTACACATGTTTGTCCTCAATCTCAGCCATCTCACACGCTCTAGAATACTATATGCCCAATGATGAAACAGAAAACAACAGACTAGGTAATATGAGACCTCACTCCAAAGTCTGGGATCCTCACACTTATGTTCTCAGACTTGCAGCACAATCTGTTCCTCCTGACCTTTGACAACAAACTTGGTCTCTCTCCGCCGAACCTTCCCGAATTCAAGACCGGTCGCGTTCTCGACTTGGGTACCGGGACAGGCATCTGGGCAATTGAATATGCTGACGAACATCCCGAGACTGAGGCGAGAGCGACCATCTCAAGGAGCGACCAAGGCTAATATCCTGTGCAGGTCATAGGCATCGATCTGTCCCCTACCCAACCGGAATTGTATGAGATGAGTTTCCACATAAAAGACGGATGAAAACTTAATTTTGAGCAGTGTGCCACCGAATGTCAAGTTTGAGATTGACGACATTGACGAAGAGTGGACCTATAATCAGCCTTTTGACTACATTCACAGCCGAATGATGAACGTCTCTGTCAAGAACTGGCCGGAGTATCTGCGCAAGATTTATGAGCAAGTCACGAAA
The DNA here is from genome assembly GCA_023509735.1 of Fusarium liriodendri. Classification (NCBI taxonomy): domain Eukaryota; kingdom Fungi; phylum Ascomycota; class Sordariomycetes; order Hypocreales; family Nectriaceae; genus Fusarium; species Fusarium liriodendri. Next base: position 17,647 of record JALLKD010000445.1, on the reverse strand, counting down.
TGGTTTGGCTAACAATTTATCAACCACTAACTTCAATAACTAGAAACCTTGCACCGGGTGGCTATGCCGAGTTCCAAGACGTCGATGCGTTCATGAAGTCAGACGACAAGACTCTCACCGAGGACCACGCTCTCCGTAAATGGAATGTTCTTCTAGATAAAGCTGCTAAAGAGCATGGAACTCCTTTCCTGGACATTAACCAGCTGAAGAACCTCATGACCGAGGTTGGGTTCGTTGATATCAAGGAGGTTCCGTTCAAATGGCCGATAAATCGCTGGCCTAAGGAGAAGAGGTTCAAGGAACTTGGAGAGTGGAGCAAGTTCAACACAGACGATCTCCTTGAGGGACTTTCCATGGCCTTGTTTACGAGGTGTCTTGGCTGGACCCCCGAGGAAGTTAGTGTTTTCCTCGTCGAGGCCAGGAAGGATTTGAACAATCCGAGAATCCACGCTTACTGGTCCATGTATTCTCCCCCTCCCCATCTTGTTTTCTCAGTATGCTGACGATCCACTAGCCGTGTAGTATACGGGAGGAAGCCTGAGGCTTAGGAACTTTGGATGGACATGGATATTTTACATGGTGATGTACCTAGTGAAACCGACGCTTTATCCACATGTACTTGGTCAATGCTTTCTTTTGCCATGTATGTTATACATGAAGTCATATACACGCGTCTTATCAGCCACAGTGATAAATTAAGATGACGATGTAACTGAACGTGTTCGTAAAATATGTCAATGCCGGGCAGCAGGTCGTCCTCCCTGTACGTTGTCCGGCCCTTCGTTTGAGACCCATCGTCCAAAGGAAGCTCACTTAAAAGGCTGCTTATGTGGCTATGCTGCGGCAAATCGCTGCTTACCACAACAAAGCTAGTCTAGTACCCATGCGATTCGTATTAATGTGGAGGAGAAGGAGGCGTTCAAGAACCCGTCGTATTTACCTCGGTCTGATTGGCTAGATTGCTCCGATGCGGACGATGATCATTATCAAGAGCAAACAAATGTTCCTCGTCTAGGAGATGTGATTTGGGATTTCATAGTTATTACTGAAAAGATACAGTCGATTAGTCTCCGGAAGATCCGAAACTGTGATGCTTCCAAGCTATTTGTACATCCTCCACACAATGACTTTGGGTATAAGAAGAGACTCTGGTGCCATCCCCATTACTCTATCACTCACTCATCTTCTCACTAAGCCCTTCTTCATCATCTGGCATCGCAGCTACTACTCAATATGATTTTCAGTACTGTTGGCCTATGTGCACTACTTGCGCCACTGGCTGCTGCAGCAAAGGCGAAACCCAACGTCATCCTCATCTTGGTAGACGATCAAGATGTGCATATGGAGTCGCTGAAGCACATGCCATTGCTCAAGCAGCATATGGCAGACGAAGGGACTCTGTACCAGAGTCACTACTGGTATATCTCTGGTTCAACCCTCCGTCACTTTCAAGGCTGATCGAGTGGAAACAGCACCACTGCCATCTGCTGTCCGGCTCGGGTCAGTATCCTCACTGGCAAGATGTCACACAACACGAATGTCACGGATATTGTCGCTCCGTATGGTGAGTATTCAGTGTACTACTGCTCAAGGCCTTCCTCAGTGCTGATGTGTGCTAGGTGGATACCCCAAGTTCATTAGCCAGGGCCTCAATGACAACTATCTGCCTGTTTGGCTTCAGGACGCTGGTTACTCCACCTACTACGCTGGGAAGCTCTTCAATGCTCATACTACGGACAACTATGACAAGCCCCACGCTGCTGGATGGACTTCTTCCAATTTCTTGCTCGACCCATTCACCTACAGCTATTGGAACGCCACATGGCAAGAGGATAAGAAGTCACCCGTTAGCCGCGAGGGATCCTACAACACCGACGACCTTGCGGACAGGACCATCAACTACATTCGAAAGGCGCATTCCGCTGGAAACCCCTTCTTTATAGGTAGTGCTCCTATTGCGCCTCACACTGAAGTCATCCCAAAACCAGGCTCGTACACCGGCAACGTTTCACTCGACGACCCTGCCTTCCAGCCTGAGGTAACGCCGCCTAAGCCTGCTCCTCGCCATGCCAACATGTTTGCCAACCTGAAAGTTCCAAGGACACCCGACTTTAATCCAGAAAAGGTGAGTTGTGGCAAGCGGGATGTAGAGCCAGTTCTAACATCAGAGTCTAGCCTAGCGGCGTGCATTGGGTGGCCAAGCTTCCCCGCCTGAACCAGTCCGACATCGACTACAACGACGAATTTTTCAGGCTCCGTCTCCAGTCGCTTCAGGCCGTGGATGAGATGGTTGAAAGGATTGTGAAAGAGCTCGAGTCTCTTGATATCCTGGACAACACCTACATCATCTATACGAGCGACAACGGATACCACATTGGGCAACACCGTCTTCCTCCGGGCAAACAGTGCGGCTTCGAAACAGATATCAACGTTCCACTTCTCATTCGAGGACCAAACGTACCCAAGGGTATGGTCAGCGATGTCATGACAAGTCACACTGATCTCGCCCCGTCCATCTTCCGAATGGCTGGCATCGCCCCACGATCTGACTTTGATGGTATCTCTGTGCCTCTCACCAGAAAGGAGATGACGAGAGGCAAAGCCAGCCGTCCTGAGCATATGGGAATTGAGTCTTGGGGGCTTGCCATGGATGAGGGCCTGAATGGTGAGGATTGTAAACTCTCTCGACATCCAAGGAGACTGACTCAGGCAACTCCAGGTACGATGATAACCATCAACAACACTTACAAAGGAATTCGCCTACATAGCGAAAAGTTCAACCTGTACTACTCGGTTCAGTGCACGAACGAGCATGAGTTGTATGACATGGCAGTAAGACCCATGGCTCTTTTAGACCAGCTTGCAAATTCTTCTGACACGGGATAGGTCGATCCATACCAGATCAACAATCTCTTACCTTCCGGCGCCAACTCCACCGGGATGCCAATTGTTGACTATGCCAAGTCAAAGGCCAAGATCAACGGTCACTCCCTTCTCAGAGTTGTCAGCCGCCTTGACGCGCTCATGATGGTTATGAAGAGCTGCCGGGGAGAGACTTGTATCAAGCCGTGGAATATTCTGCACCCCATGGGGGACGTAAGCACACTGGAGGATGCTTTGCATAAGAGATACGATGATTTCTATATGCGCTCTGCCAAGGAGAACTCTGTCAGCTTTTCCATGTGCACTCAAGGGTATCTAGTGGGCGCGGAAGGGCTTCAGAACCCTTTTATCTATGAGGGTTATTGATCTAGGAAATTGGCGAGAGCCTACTCGGGTGAGATGGGAGAGTGTGCATTTATGTTACCAATTTTATTCTTTCGAAATGCGCTTTAGGGTTACTCTCTTTGTTCCAAGAAGTTAGTTTAGAGGCTTCGCGTACTATTAAAGAATATGAGAAAGGGCTTAATCTCATTTTATTGCAGATCGCTAGCCTATCCTTTATCCCATGGGTCAACTTATTGTTCACCAACAAATGCGTATTTAAACTAATCAAACTGTGCCCGTTCACGCGTTTGCAGAAAAATATAAGACACAGAGTCAACGAACTCTATTTTCTGAGGCAAATAAAAGTCCCTAAAATACTCAAAGATTTAATATATTTCCCCCCCCCTCTTATCTATTATTTAGCTCATAATTAGATTAATAATTCAATATTCTTTATTGATTTCACTAAGCGTAACCGTCCGTCTTGGTGTCTTAAGCTTTTATACGACCGCGTGCCGTTCTAGTTCCAGTCCTCCGTATACTAGTGTCATTTCTACCGGCCCGGCCTGCTCATTGCGTCTGGATACGTGCCGCTTGTCTTCAATCGCGGATGACCTCGGTCAATCGAACAAGCAGGGCACCCTTCTCCCAGAGCAAGAAGGATTTCTGGCTATCCCAATCCTTGCTATCTTCAAGTATCTCGAGATCAAACTTCCAAAGCAGTCGAGCAAGAATAAGGCGCATTTCAGCGTATGCGAGGCTGGTCATTTAGTTTAGCATCCGGAGGTCATTTGACGATCAGGTCAACTTACTTCTTTCCAATACAGTTCCTGGGGCCTGTAGAAAATGGCTGAAGCACGTCTTTGGAGTCATTGCTGTAGGAAACATCGCCAAGCCAGCGCTCCGGAACAAAGTTGTCGGCGTCACGAAAGTTGGACTCGCTGTGGAAAGCTGCCCAGTGAGGCACCGATACTCGTGTCTGAGGCTCAAGGGTTAACAAACGTATACTGAAATCATTTGTAGCTACTTGCCTTTTCGGGTATCCAAAACCGCTCCATAACCTCACCCCCCGAAGGAACAAGCCTCGGTAGACCGGTTGGCACGGGGGGATCTATAAAGAATTAGAAACAATGACACTCATCAAGGTAGGCATCATACAAATTCGAAGTCCTTCATTGAGGGCGGCTAGTAGGTATCCAAGTTGATTGACACGCTCCAGCGTGATGTCATCTTCAGTATCAAAACTGGTCCGGATCTCGGACACCAGTTTGTCAAGTTTCGCCTTGTTAGTGAGAAGCTGAAACGTGACGCCACTAAGCAGAGTAGCAGTTGTTTCACTTCCAGCAAGAATCAAAATGTGTGAGTTGGCAGCGATCTCGCCATCTGACATTCCCTTCTCGTCATTATGGCGGAGTATGTAGGAGATAAAGTCAGCTCTGTCGGTAGTGGCTGCGACCCTTTTCATGGCGGTTTCTCGGCTTAGCTGAAGATGTTGCTTGGAGCCCTTGACCAGGTGTTTTGGCGTCAGATAAGGGACAAGGGAGCCCATATTGAGGTATTGGGCGATTTGTCTGTAGGGAATAGCTTTGACGTGCTGGAAGACGAGACGGACCCAAGGATGATAGCCACCACTATCAAGACAGCCAAAAGGTTCGCCGAAGGAGAGATCTCCAATCAGATCGAAGGTCGCAAAGTTGTACCAGGAAACAAGGTCGACAGCCACTCCATCGTGCGCTTTCTGGGCGAGTCGGTTGATAAACTTGTCAACGTATAGTTTCAGAATGTCTTCCTGGCTGCGAAGGGCTTTCTCTGAAAAGGCATGCGACAAGAGCCGTCGGAAACGCTTGTGGTCCTCATGATTGGCATTTATGATGGTGGGATCTTTCATGCCTCTGTGATAGAAAGGGGGGTCCTTGACAAAGGTCGCGTCCAAGCTGGACTTGTGCCCGTAAATTTGCTTCAGGGAGCCGGCAGTGATGAAGGAGACATCTGTAGGTGCAAATCTAACGACGGGTCCATAACGGTCATGCATCTCTTTTAGGCTCTGATGCCAATCGCCGCGGAGCAGATGGAGATAGTAGGGCAAGGAAGAAGCAGCGTAAAGTTTTGGACCTGGGACCTTGGCAAGGGGGTGGAAGAATGCATAGTAGGCGCCGCGTAGGAGCAAATAAAACGGAAGCTAATCAGACGTCAGCAAGGATATCCAAAATTCGGAAAATGCCCATACAGCGAGCGACAAGACCACAGCAACAGCTGTAAAACTAGTCACTTGTGAAGAGAGCACAGACAAAACTGCCATGGCTACGATGTTTCAAAGTCCGAGTATTGATGCAGATGGAGAAGTAATGAACAGCAATTACGTTCCCTATTTATATCTAAACTGCACTTGCAGATCCCTCTCCAAATATCTCTCAAAAGAAGCCCTTCAAACAATTGTCCATGGAGGTTGATCTACTCCGCGGACTATTCGGTCTGTGTAAGCCCGGCAGGCCGATTTTCAGGCCATAATTAGGGGTGATCTGCGCGTTGCTTGACATTTCGGCAATTTACGAGTCACGGCACTTGATAGATGGCAGGGTTACTGAGACCTACATATGCTCCATGTTGTTTCAGGAATCTAATGTGGACCACGGGCATTCAAACTCCGATGCCGACTTCCGATCATAATGAGCATTAAGAGCGGAGTTCGTCTTTTCAGGCAAAAAGTTCCCACATAACGTTATGCGAGAGACGTAACTCTTCCGAGGCCTCGGGCCACAGAACCCTCCGGGATTTCTAAGGATATTGTCATCTCCCCATAGGAGGAAATTATGCACTTCACATTTTTATGCTACCTACATTTACCATGCCCTTATCACCCTAGTGAAACGATATCAAGACGAACAGAATAATAAATACAGCCGCCGAGCGTGGGGCATGTTGGTTTCCGAAAATGGTGGCGGAAGAGAATTATCCAGACTATCATCCCTAACAACCCATAGCTTAAGATTTTCCGCCATCCTTGACTTTGATAAAGCCACCAACAACATAATGGCCGACACCCCCATCCTTTGTGAGCACAGGTGGAATGAAGTTGTTGCTAAAAACACCGCCAGCACCGGTTCGGACTTTCCACACCTCCTTTCCAGTCTCAAAGTCAATGGCGCTCATATAGTATACGTAGCTCCCCTGCTGCGCGAGTTTGTTATCCTGGGTAGGCATGTAGAGCAGACCGGTCTTGGTAGACAAAATAGGAGTGATGGTGGTTCGAATGCTCTTGTTATACCAGCGGGTAGTGCATTTACCCGTCTTCTCGTCGAAATCAACCCGAGTGAGCCCAGGACTCATGACGCTGAGGTCATTAAAGGGCCCATTGAGGATGTTAGGGTCTGTGTCTGTTCCATCACCAAAAGGAGGATCCTGTAGCTGCGCGAGAGGAGGACCGTTGTAAAAGTTGCTAAGGACCATGCTGTAGGTCGACTTGCCGTCCCAATGGTTGACAGCCACATTCTCATTGCTGCTGAAGCCCTTTTCGAAGAGAGGGACGGTGCAGAGTGGCTTGGTGTCGTTGTTGAGAGCCGGGCCTTGTGGGTAGACAAGCACGTTGACTTGGTCGTTTGCGTTATCGGTAAAGGCCACGTATTTGTGACCAAGAAGCGAAGGTGTTGAGCCAGAGCCGCGAGATATGCTGCCCTTCTTGATACCATCTCCAGCCTTGTAAGGCAGCTCTGCGATGACTTTGACTCCATCCGGGCCCGGCTGCAGGTAGAAAAAGGATCCAGATGCATCGGCATGGTCAGCGGATCCGGCTGGTCCAGTGACCAGATAAACGTCGGTCCCACTGATGCCGAATGAGTTCTCTATCATCTTGTTGGGCAGCTTCAGGGTGTGCACTCTGCCACCTGGTTCCACATATCCAAGGGTTGCCGTATCGCCAGCAGGAAAGCCTGCGCCGGCAAAACCCCCAGTAGTGAACCACAGGTTCCCAGCTGAGTCATAAGAGGTGCTGAGAATGAGCTCGTTTGCCGATGTCACGTTAGACAAATCAATGTCTCGCTTGGTGACGAATGTCGTCTTTGTTCCCGTACCAGCGATTTCCAGCTGAAGAATGTGGCGATTAGCAGTCGAAGTAGTGATGTGGCCATCAAGCATGTGCATATACACCATCAAGGGCTGAGAAAATACTGAAGGCTGATCGGGCTCCGGATAGGTTGCTTCGACATCGAAAGTGTTCGGGTTAAGAGAGACGATGCAGGTGGTGTTTTCTCGACACTGGTTGGTGGCCAAGACTCGGTCCTCCTCGTCCCAGAATATGTTGAAAGGGGGTGCCATTTTGATCGCTTCGACCTTGGGATTGACTCCCAGAGGGCCATCATAGTCTTCGGAGCGTGTATTACCAGAGTCTCGGTGGACACTTTGGGAACTTGGTTCGTATCGTGTCTTTTGCCTCATAACATTTCGCACAGCGGGACGGCCAACGTAAGATTCGCCTCGGAGTGGTTGACTAGACTTGATCTTTTCTGCCTGCTGAGATTTTAGGATAGCTGTGACTGTAAGCGAACAGGAGCTACCTACCGCGGCTGCACTCAAAGCTGAGAGCAGCAATATGCTCTTGAGGAAGGGGGCCATTTCGTAAATTACGTTGATGATGGGTCAAGGCCGATGATTGTAGAATAAGCTGGAGATGAGGATATTTTATTCTCAAAGATTCTGAGCTTATATATATCCCGTCCACCTCCCACTCGGGCAGTTTGTGAGCCCCGATGTCCGTCCTCTAACTTACCCACATTCAATTGCCTTGCTTCGCTAACTTTCTCCCCCGATGAGTTTGCCAATCCTGATTGGTTCAAGCACAGCCATAGCTGTCCAGATACACCATGAAGCCAACTTTCCAAATGCTGATCAGGCCTCATCCTAGCAACAACCCATGTCATCTCCGGTTATGCTAAGCCACTAAAGGTCCAAAGCAAACAAGGGTCTCGTACCACGGGCCAATTAAGCTTGGGTGTATACGAACAAATGGTAGAAATCTCCGTAGAACAAGGGGTTAAAGCCTCATACGGAATCTTGATACAATCCGCGGAGCCGGCATAGCCACTCTTTCTTAGCAGATATTAGAAGTAGGCGATCTGAGACGCACTGCCCTCATTACAAAATGAAACGAACAAGGAAAAGAGTTAGAGCATTCAAACTCAAGATCCCGAGTGAATATAAGCCGCCCATCTAGTCCAAGAAGATGGATAATGTTGTCGGACCTTGATCACTGCCTCCCTCAAGGCGAACGCCACCATTTCATCGTCAACAGAATCAGGTACAACACCAATGAGATTCTCGTAAAAGGCACGAGCAATTTCGACACCGACCTCATCTTCCACCGGCCACAAGGATCCAATGATATGAGAGAATCCAGCGATCTGCAAGGCCCCGGACATGTGTAAGCCTTCGTCCCCAAGGCGAAAGGTCCCCATGGAAGCTGTGGTGCAGGCAGAGAGGAACGCTATCCAGGGTTTTTGGAGATTGTTTAGAGCTAGAAGCTGAGGAACGGTGAGTTTATCAACTTCCTTGGTGCTGCCATCTTTGGTGGGCTTCTCGAGGATAAGATGGCTCTGTGACGGGTCGCCCCTATCTGCCACACCATGACAAGCGAAGTGGACAATATCACTCATGGCGACGGCCTGTAAAGCGATACTCGATGTTGGTTGAGGTAGGTGCGTACATTTCCACTTCCCATTGGTGAGATCTGCGATGACTTCCTTCTCCTTCCGCACTGCTGGCAGGGGGGCGTGATTCCCGGGTGTTGTTTCCATTGTGACGATGGTCAACTCCAGTTCCTCTTGATCTGTCTTCCTCCTCAACGCCCGAGACCGATCAGAACGGTGCTTGGCGTGCAACAGGGCCTTGATAGATGGCGTGTACGATGAAACCGACAGGGACAATGCACCCTGGTCAGGGTCAGTCTCCGATGTAGCCGCGTGGAAAGGAAATCCTGCGGCGCTACCGGATCCTATCCACCAAATCCGAGGCGGTGTACTATCACCAGGCATTGCGCCGTACCGCCTCAACTCGTCAAATACGGGTTGTACACAGTTGTCCCACAGCCAACCTGCAAAGCCTAGTGAGGGCTGTCTCGCCCGCTTAGGAACCTTCTTCGAGACGATCTGGATGGCTCGCTTCACAGGAAAGTCCACAGTGGAAAATCCTGAGATCAACTGCACGCCGAAATCCACTACCTTCTGCAGCTCGAGCCCTGGAAGCGGCACAACCAGAGTGCGAGAGTCGACGAGAATGATGGCGTCACTTCTCAAGTAACTGGTGTTTACCAAGACGACGATGCCCTCCTTGGTGCACGATTTCAAGCGATCAACAGGAGGCTCACGAAGGAAGTCTTGATGACCATCAAGATTTCTGATCTTTTTGAGGCAGTTGACAAGGTCTGCTTCAGCAGCCCTCCTTTCTTGTAGCCTCACCTCTCCAAGATTGGAGCTTTGAAGATCGGATGGGATGTGCAACTTCGCCTTGATGTCCAAAAACTCCTTTGCAAGGCCCTTGTCGGTTTCTTGTAGTTCCGATACTTCATCAGTGTTGTCCATGGAAAAACCTAATATCATGGCTCTGCCTGCTTCGAGCTGTGTGAGGGCTTCATCGGGTTCCTCCAGCTGTAGCAACACGGAGCAAACTTCGGATGCAAGGCCTGAAGTTTGCGAAACAACTTGCTGCTGGTCTCGCAAAGACTGGTATCTCCCGCAGACTTGGGGGAGCAGCTGCATGGCTGCCAAGCTGATCGGTTTTGCCTCTTCCCACCTGTGCTGGTTTGTGAGGATTCTGACGGCCTGTCGAGCCGCGTGTATTCGCATCAGAGGTGAGCCATTTGGTAAATTTACCGCTTTTGTATAGAGACTGAGGGGTTCAGTGAAGGTAGAACCATCGGCGTCTGGATCGTTGTCAAAGAGCTGTTCAACAAGCAGGCCACTGAGCCAACCGAGGAGTCTTGCTCTCTCCGAAGAATCCTGCGGTGTCGCATCAAGGCATTTTTTTGAAAACTCGATCGCTTTCTCCAAGTTCGCTTTTTCTTCGCGATTCTCTTTCCACTTGGTTATATGGGCCGCAGAAAGGGCATGCAGAAGAAGATGCATGCGTGGATCGTTTTCCCCAACCAGTAGTATCGACTTTGTTCCATGGTCTATGGCACTCAGAATGTTTTCTTTTCGACCAGATTCCAGGTGTTTTTGTTTGTCGGTCAATGCCTTGCAGAGCAAAGAGTGAGTAAATCCGATGTCCACATGACCGACGGGGTATCTTTGCAGAGCCCGGTTGAGGACGTCCACAGCTTCATCCAAATACTCGCTTGCCAAGTGGCGGTAGTACGCAGTGATCAAGATACTTCCAAGGTTTTGTAGGTTGCTAGCCGACTTGATGACGTGCGGGTTGATTTGTTTCGCTGCGGCCCGGTACTTGAGGACGGCAATATCCAGAGCTTCCGTCTCCCCAGTCAGGTCGAACCTGGACGCCAACGCATCTGCTAGGTTGCTGAGTGCTAGCCCACGGATTTGCTGATGCTCCGAAGAGAGTTCAATGGCCTCTTGGAATAAACTGGTGGCGTTCTCCAAGCTGGATCTGTCTGCCAGGTGGTGGAAGTGGGCTATGTAGACCAGCCCAAGGTGGTTTGTCCATCGGGCCTTGTCGGGATGGCCGTCTCCACAAAGTTCCACTGCTCTCCTTCCGTTTTCAAGCGCCTGTTGTAAGTCTGCAGGTTTTCTGGAATGCTCATAACGACGATAGTGCGTGTATGAGAGACTTCCATATACAAAGGCGACATCTGCAACGGGGTGGTCTGGCCGCTGAGCCAATTCCCTCGCCTCCAATCCCCTTGACACCGCACGATCCAGATGCGTGCCCCCATCGCCAATCTAAAAGTCTAACAAGTCTAGCAGACACTCTGCTAGGTTTGAAAGGGCGAATATCCGAGTGTCAGCCCCAGCGTCGACATGGTTTCGAACAGCCTCTGCCCGCTCAATGGCCGCATGGAGATCCTGCTGCCTTGCCGAAAACTTGAACTGAGTCGTCAAGAGACTCGAATAGACCTGTAGCAGCATTGGGTTCCCATCAATCACGTGCAAGAATGAGGCGAGGGTCTGGATGATCCTTCCAAGCTCGAAAGGGTCTTGAGTCACATCGAAGTGACACCGATGAGCGCGCCCGTATACCACGAGGTAATCCGGGAAAAGCGCATTTTCCTCCTTTATAAGTGAGCTAGCACTCTCCAAATAAGAAATTGACTGCTCCAGATCCAGCATGTTTCGACTGCGCGTCTCGTAGCGTTCTAGAAGAGTATCCGCTATCAACAACCGCCTCCATGCCAGTTCCGGGTCCCCCAGCGGCGATGCTCGCACGGCGTGGATTTTCAACACTATCTCTTGATCATTAAGCCTGTTACCAAGTTCATCGCTCCGCCTGTACCTTCTCCTTTTGGTGAATTCGGCGTAGCCACTGAGATACATAGCTAGGGCAAAGTCTGGAAACGTCGAGGCATCGGCCTGCACATGGCCTAGCGCTCTAATGATTGTCTCCAAAAAGGAAGAAAAGTCTTCGTCACTGATGCGGGGATCATCCATTCTGAATTTTGCTGGATCGCCTGGCTGAGGGTCGGCTCGGTGGGTTCGGTGGTGTCGCCTAGATCTCGAGACGAGAGTGCTGGACAGAAGTCAGGCTGAGAACCCAACCGGACATGCACGTCAAGTCCTATTGATACCCAAATCACGTGTAATACCCCTCATTCTTGACATCTAATTCTTAGCAAACCTCTACTTATCACATTATCGTAATACCCACGTGCAGGCCAACCCAGAGCGGCCGACATGTCGAATCCTAAGCATTTTGCGCTCCTGATCGGCGTGGACTTTTACATCAAGAAGCCCCTGAACAGCTGTGTTCGGGATGTTGATTTACTGGATACATATCTGAAAACCCTCCAGTGGGACAAGAGGCTCGACATGTTGGAGATTACCAGATTAACGGCGAGCAATCCGACACATCGGGGCCCCAACCCACATAAACCACCGGAGGGCGATGATACAGTACCAACCTTGCAGAACGTTAGGAATCATCTTGCCCGCATCACATCGGAATCTACCAAAGATGATCATGTCTTCATTCACTTCTCCGGGCATGGCACAGTTTTGCCCCAAGGTTCACTGGCCTTTGTACTGTTCGGATGCGAAGACCAGAATGGACGGTTGCGGAACTTCCTCACGGGTGACGAATTGGCAAATTCTCTCAACAAGATGGTCACGAATGGTGTCAAAGTCCTCTTAGCTCTCGACTGTTGCTACTCGGGTAAAGTATCCCGCCGGAAGCTGCCAGACCCAGAGCGATACATTCCTTTTGTCGGCGCCTCTGGCCCCGAGTATGTTGAAAACTCTCAAAACCATGACCATTCAGGTGGCACATGCAGCGATACAACTGTCCGAGGCGCTTCGGCGCGTGAAAATTGGCTCATGGATCCCAAGGGCTACACAATTATTACGGCGTGCGGGCCAACGCAAACCACGCACGCCCTACTCTTCGAGGAGGGAAAACGCTATGGAACTCTTACTTACACCCTCTCCAAATCGCTTGAAAGACTAAAGTCGCTGACTATGAGTCATATGGCCATCTTTCAGTTCATCTGGGCCAGGTTCAAAGCTATGAAGTCTGACCAGACCCCTCAACTAAAGGGGACTGGCGACTTTTCATTTTTTGGACATTTGCAAGGCTCGGATGATTCCTTCTTCCCCTTAGTCGTCTTTAAGAACGGAAAGATCATGGTCCAGGCAGGGGAGATAATGGGAGTTCATGAGAACGACAAGCTAGTTTTAACTCCCCTGAGTACCTTCACCGCCGAAGTTTGGGACAGCACGCATGTGCTTGCAACTGCCCAAGATGTGGGCGGAGTGACAGCCAATGTCAACCCCATCAAACCCATCGACCCTCCCTTGAAGATCGATGCTGGGTGGGTAGCAAGACCGCTCAAACTATGCCACCATCTTTCGACTGCAGCAGATGGGACAGCGAACCGATCAAGCCAGGGGAGATGCTTGCAAGAAAACTCAGTGTTCCTACCCAACTTCACAGAAGCCACAGCACCTTTCAAAGCCAAAATCAACGGCCAGGGTGGATTTGATATAGAAGATGGACAGGGGCAACGGGTGGACTTTGATGGGCTCTCGCTGCTGCCAGCTCATTCCCCAACCACACGTCCTCAGATCCTTCGTGTTCTGGCATACCTTTCCAGATACCACGAGATCGTGAGTATGAAGCCGTCTACAGAGAATGAGACACTTCGAGCCAACGTCGACGTCAAGATATGCAACGAGTCGGGGGCTCCGTTTCCAGACACCAAAATAATTAACGTGAAAAACGAAGAACAAGTTTGTCTGTCTATTGTCAACAATGGCGAGGATCCCGTGTTTTTGCACATTCTTTATCTTTCAGAAGACTGGGAAATTAAAAACCTCCTGGCAAACGAGAATACGCGACTTTCCTCTGACAGCACCATCACGGGCGAGCAAGATCTCAGGGAAAAGCAGATCAAGCTAGTAGTGAGGATGACGATCCCAGAACAGAATATTCTCCGTAGCATTCACAGTTGTGATGATATTTTCAAGGTTTTCGTCACCACTCAGCCTGCGCCATTTGCGTACCTATCCGCGGTTAGACCTCTACTACGAGGGTCGCCGGCCGAAATCGAAGACAGGCTACGAGACTCTTGGACAGCGTGGACGTTCCACATTCATACAGACCTAGATCAGGCACTATCTCTATAACTATGTAAGCGATTCCTATGCCGAGACCAGCATCTAGCTTCGTCCTTGGTCTTCAGTGGCATCATAGCTCACCTACGCTAATTAGAATATCCTTATCGCTTAGAATCTGTTGAAGTTTGGAGGGTTCTTCTCCCTATTGTTTCTCTAGTTTCATTTCTTACTAGTTCTCGCCGTAGGGATAATGAAATCATCCCTACTTAGACTACGTCTCTTTTCCACTTCGGGTATGCTTCTGTGAACTTTTTAACCATTATTCATTCCTCTCTTCTTGTTATATGGTTTTCTTTCACTGAATATTACATTATCCATCATGGCCAGTAAAAAGGAGTAAGGTCTCCTTCATTAACTTCTTGAACTCGTATTACCGCACCAAGATCCTAGATAATCTACTGCTGCATCAAGGGGCCAAGGGCGTGGGGTTTGATATCTACGCCACTCTCTACGACGCGGGGCAGAAAGTAATCAGCAGGATTAGGCTGCCGGCTGCCGGGCCGGGCGGAATATTGGGCTACCTATAATGTGCATATTGGGCACCAAGACCAGGCTGCCGGACAATAACTCTAGACCTGCCTTTTCCACACACTCAGCAATGAATTAAGACCATCATACTAGACGCTCGGGATATCAGTTCTCCAACCAGTGGCTACATCTCACTTCATCCCAGTCCCATCTCCTCGTTCCTCGCTGACACGGAAACATGGCGTCTGACCGGAACGGGTATGTTGGCGTTGAAGCAATCTACCTCGTGGTAGCCCGTACTAATGAGTGAGGAATAGAGTCAGTAGCAGAAGCGACAGCCCAGAGTTCACGATCGACTATGAAGAGTCGAGACCATACATCCAGGAATACCAGAATGTGAGTTATTAGACGTGTAGATAACGGCAATGATCGCGAGTTGATATTAGGCAATAGCCTCCCAAGTTCATCGCGGGAGACAAAGTTTGGTATAAGCAGACTGATAACTCCCGTTCCGAAGGCCCGTTCACAGTGGCTTCGGTCTCTTCTGAGGGTAAATATCGTTTGGCGTGTGAGAATTCGGGTGATCTGGATGGACCAAAGATTGCCAAAAATGGGATGGAGATTGATGAGGAGCACCTACTACCCGTTGAGACATAGTGGGCTATTCAATGGGGCAACTTAGATACTTGACTTTTTCGCCCCAAGTGTCTCCAATGAAAGCTCTTGTGACACTTCTAACTCAGCTTCTTCTGATTGCCTCCTAATGTCCCTCCGTGGTCCTCACCTCAAGGCTCTTCCTTCCATGTAGCCACAAGCCAATATCGCAATCTGTGCTCATTTATAACCATCTAACGCAATATAGTACAAGGAGAACATCAACCCATCGCTAATCCATATTCTTTGATACCTTTTCCACCCACTCAAACCCAGGATCGTAGCCAACATGTATATACCGAAGAAAAGTCCCCGAGATATCACGGTACAAAACCTCCCGCTTCTCATCACTGCTCTTCATCTTTTCCTCCTTCTTCATGCCTTTCTCGAGCTTTCCAAACTTGGACGCAACCGTCCATGCTCGATAGGTCACAGAGACTCGCTTGAGCTTGTAGTGTTCTTCCCAGACGAACTTGGTACCGGCACTGTTGCCAGCGCGAGACATGAATCCTTGGAGGATGCCTCTCAAAATGTTAGTGCCGGGTACTTTTTCTCGATCTTCTTGGCCCGGATTTCCCCAGCGGGCATGCGGCCAGCAAGTAACGCTAGTGAGATTGGGGCTGGTAGCAAGTGCCTCCCCGATTTTGTCCTATTGACACCTGTTAGCATTCTGAGCAGAGGTAATGCAATTAAAAGTCTTACAATTTCACTCTCTTCCGGCGCAAACTCGAATTCCTCCAGATGAGGTAGGTTGTTGACGATGGTAGCCACAGTTTCAGCCGAAAGGTACGGAATCTTGCAGCCAGAAATGATGCCCGTGTAAGATATCTTGAAAACCTTGAGGTTCTCATGCTTGAGAATGGCTTGCAGCAGCGTATCCGACAATCCAGGATTGACCAGGTGGTCCGCATATTGATTGTAATCAACAAGTTCCAGAGTCGAGAGGGTATCGAACGACGAGATGAAGTCGCATTTAGCGCCAAAACCTGTCTCCTTCTGCTCAGGCGTCTCTATACGGTGATTGTGTGACATGTCCACGCTCAGAGTTCGCAAGTCTATGCGCTTATCCGGGGCTGAGCCAGCTAGACCTGCCAGGTACTGGAAAAGGAGGTGTCTACCTTCAGCCAGGCGCCCAAGCCTGAGCTCGTGCAGACCAGCAAAGTCAATGGCCCTCTGCATCGACTTTAAGAAGTTGCCTTCATCAAATCTAACGCCAGAAAGAGTGAATGACTTCAGAGCAATGAGATCATGTGCTTGGCTCGACTTGGATGCGGAAACCATCTTTTCCCAGTTGTCCAGAAAGCAAGTGGCGTATGAGCTTGTACGCACAGTCAGACTGCGAAGTGTCGACCTAGAGTTTAGTAGGATCGACCGAACCACGTTGTCCTCGCCCATACCCATGCCCCAGCTGTAATCCTCAACAAATAGATGCTGCAGGTTCTTGACTTTTGCAAGCGGTTTGATAGCACCTTCTTCAAACCTGCCTGTACTCACGGACAAAGCTTTCAGGTTCTTCATTGATATAATGCTTTTCGCCATTGATCTGTGGACACGGTTAGCACATTATAGCTCATGTGTTCCGAATGGACTGGATGCCAAGTTACTCTGTAAGAACACGCGTCTCGATAATCTCCAGATTGTTCAAGTTCTGAAAGGCCTCTTCCAGATATCTGTTGGTAATGTACTTGTGCTTTCGCCCCGGGTCGGACACACCGACGACGATGCTGCGGACGTAGTCTGCACAGAGTGGCTTGGCGTTCTCATCAAGACGAGATGAAAATCGTTCCTGTTGGCCTTTGTACTTGCCTTCCTTCTTCAGCTGCTTCTTCTGTGCTATCGTGAGAACCGGCTCAAGAGCACGGATGAGCTTTGGAATGTGGGCATGAAACATGGCAGCCACGGCAATGTGTTTGTAGAGGTAGGGCATTGCGATTGAATAGTATTTCTTGCATGTGCGGCCCAGTTTGCCCAGAGTCGGTCGATCATCGATCTGGGGCATGTAATGTTAGCATTGGTGCAATGAAGTGCTTTGGTTCCTCACGCTCTGCAGAATCATGTTGAAAATCTCTGGCGGCAGAGACGACAATGCATCATCGTTTGAGACGTTTTGAGCCTGGACATTTGGTTGTTTGGCCTTGGCCTTGGCTTTGGGCTTTGCCGGTTCTGTTGCACTCTTGTTGCGTTTCGCAACCCCCTGTGCCTTGGTGGGCGGGGCTTTGCGTTTGAGTGGGACAGGCTGCGATTGTTGGGGCTCAGGTGGTCCCTGAGCATCCTGGTTTCGAATTCTGGCGCTTCTCCTAAGAGTCATTGTGTTCAATTGTGGCCGGTTGGTCTGAAAGGAACTGGGAGGAAAGGGGGAAGACGGGGTTAAAATAAGCTGACGGCGACACGCGAAGACGCGAGGGAAGCCTAGACAGGATTTTAGGAGCTGCAGCGTTGTCACGTGATGACGTGGTGGGTGTTGGTACAAGGGCTAGACTACTACCTACCTACTGTAGCGTGCCAGCCTGCCAGGCATCCATTCCTTCTGGTCAGCGGGGGGGGGA
>JALLKD010000443.1:0-86074 GCA_023509735.1 Fusarium liriodendri | reverse complement strand
GAGGTGGAGGTTGCAGATGAGGCGCACAGCTATAACCCCCTTACTTACCAGGATTAGTAGAACTTTGTATAGACTTTTAGCCCAAAAGTTAAGGAAGCTGACAAAGCGGACGGACTGGTCAATTCATGCGGCTGGCTACGGCAAGCAATCTGATCGGCCCGGGCGTGAGGGCCAAGAAAATCATTGCTGCAACATAGGTTCCAGCTTGAGTTGCCACATTCATACAGTTCAAGCAGGGATGTACCTCTGGTGGTATATTAAGCACGTCTGTCTTCATTAGTGGCTCGCCGTTACCTACATGCAACACCAATCCAACCCACACCATTTATTTACAAGCTGCCAAAGCTATCATCATGTCTACCGCCAAACCCAGAACGCTGCACACAAAGTTTAGTGCTTCGACCCTTACCACCTTCTTTTCTCGCGCTGCCACCATTGTTGGAGACGAAAACGTCTCGAGAGACCCAACCTGGGGCGCTCCAGAAGGTCTCCGTGGCGAGCATTCCTACGGTGACCCATTCCCGCTGGATGGACCACACATACCCATAGGTGCTGCCAGGCCAGGGACAGTCGATCAAGTCAGAGGACTCGTAAAGCTTGCCAATGAGTTGAAAGTCCCATTGTGGACTGTGTCTCGAGGGAAAAACCTTGGGTAGGTTGAAGTACTTCCTAGGCATGGTACAACCAAGCTTTCAAGCCCCGTATTCTAATGATTCCGTTGCTACTGTAGGTATGGAGGATCCTCTCCTGTGGTAGCCGATAGCATTATCCTCGATTTACACCGCATGAGAAGCATCATCGAGATCAATGAAGAATATGCATATGCCACAATCGAGCCCGGAGTAACCTTCATGGACCTTTACGATGAGATCCAAAAGCGGGGGCTAAACCTCTGGCTGTCGGTCCCGGCGCTGGGATGGGGCTCGATTATTGGAAATACGCTGGAGCGTGGTATCGGATATACTCCTGAGGGTGCTCACTATAAGCATCAGTCAGGACTGGAGGTCGTGCTGCCGAATGGTGACTTGCTTAGAACTGGCATGGGTGCCGTCAAAGACAGTAACGTGTTTCCTCTTTATTCGGGGTATGTTGGTTATTTACTCTCTTACCATACGGCACTAACAGGATTCAAGTGGCTTTGGGCCGGGGTTGGACGGCTTATTCTTCCAATCAAACTTCGGTAAGTGACGCATTGTGTGCCGTCTGGCGTTTCTGCATCTACTAACTAGGGGCCAGGAGTCGTCACCAAGATGAGCATTCACATGTCTCCGGCACCACAGTCTTACACCTCCATCCAGATTGAAACGCCAGATGTATCCGGCGTCGTTCCCCTAGTTGGCACAATGACAGCTCTAATGAGACAAAAGCTCATCCTCAACCCACCCCAGCTCTTTGACAAATCAACACTAGTATTCGCATCCCAAGATCCGGACGTAATCGCTGCACTTGGACCCTATGCTGCCCGCGACAAGCACATTCCTGACGAGCTGATTGACCGTATTGGTGCGGACCATGGACTACCAGCTTGGAGGGCCAACTTTGCGCTGTACGGACCCCCAGACGCCATGGCCGGAGTGCTTGCCGCCATCAAAGCCAAGTTTGACGGCATTCCCGGTATCGAGTTCACCTCGCAGACCTGCACTGCCCTGCCTGGCACATGCCTTAAAAGTTCCCAAGTTCCTCCCGACTTCTTGCCCCAGAACGGCGTTCCCAGTGTTGAAGGGTTAAAGGCATTCACCTATACCGAAGACGGTATCTGGCATAATTGCTTTTCTCCTGTGGTACCACCATCGGGCCGTGAACTATACGACTGGTACCTATCAGCCAAAGCCATCACGGCAGCTCACGACCTCAATTTCGTTGCCGACTTCCATGTATTCGACCGGTACATCATCGCCATCAATCTCGTCTGCTTCCATCCTTCAGCACACGGGCGTCTGCGCGGGTTACAAGTTGACCTAATGGAAGACTCGCATAAACGGGGCTTGCTCGAGTATCGGACACATATCAGTTTTATGGACATGACAGCGGCCTACCAAGACTTCAACAATGGTGCATTTTCGCGTTTTACGACGCTTCTAAAGAACAGCATTGACCCTAACGGTATATTATCACCTGGGAAATCAGGCATCTGGAATTCTGGCAAGTCTGGGATAGGTCGCTCCCAGCTTTAATAGGTTATTGCATTGCTTTGTATACGCGTGAACACTCACGAAAAGGGCAATCTTTCTCAACAGAAGACGCGCATATTTATTTGACCTGAATCCTCCTCCTATCTAGGTACTATAGTTCTCGTCTTACAGCTGGTCCTGCTTCTCGGATACAATCTTTGGATCCATCTCTCGCATAGCATCTTCTCCATCAAAAAGGGTGGCAACCTCTTCCAAGCTCAGTCGGCGTGTCTCGGGATAAGCGAAATAGACAACGAAGAACCAGACGACAAGCAGACATGCGAACACGATGTAGTACTTCCAACCAATAGCTTCGAGGGCGATCGGGTTAGCGAATCCGTTAAAGACGGAGCTGGCGAATTGGGAGATGTTGAAGATAGTGAGTCCCTTGGCACGGAGGGTATAGGGAAGAACCTCTAGGAGGTAGGCCATGGGGACGGGGTTCATGCCGATGTTGTAGAACAGGAAGAAGACAAAGATCATGGTGACGACGCCAATGCCGAGGCCTTTGTTCTGAAAGTGCTGCTGCTCATTCTTGGCTGAAATAGCCGTCCAGATAATAAACGCAAGCGTCATTCCAGCAAGCGAGAAGAGGAACATGCCACGACGGCCGAAGCGATCGACGAAAAAGGCGGACGTGATGGCGACGAGATAGTTGAAGATTTGAAGGACGCCGTTGATGATGTTTTGGGTTTCGGGATCGGTGATGCCAACGGACTTGAGGACTTGGACGAGATAGACAGAGACGAGACCGTTTCCACACCACTGGATGATGAAACCGATAGAGATGCAGATGAACAGGCGGCGACGGTTTCCGTCTTTGCTCAGGTCAGTAAAGTTGTACAAAGCAAAGGCTCAAGGGACCTACTAGTCTTGAGAAAGTCCATGTATGAAGCCGTGTTCTGGAGCTTCTCTTTCTGAATTGCGACAGTAATCTCGTTCATCTCGGCAAGGACTAGCTCGTTGGGCTCCTCCGAACCAGCATGATACCTGCTGAGAATTCTCTGTGCCTCCTGAGGCCTATCGTGAGCGACGAGCCATCTGGGGCTTTCTGGGACAAAGTAGATACAGGCGACTTGGATTAAAGAGGGCGCAGCTTGAAGAATGCAAGGAATTCTCCAGCTCCAGCTGTTGGGGATCTTGAAGGTTCCGTAGGTAACCCACGCAGCCACGATGGAACCCAGATACTACCACCCAGTCAGTCTTGTACCTTGGAGTTATGATGGAGTAAAGAATACTTACCCAGGATGTGTTGTAGATGGCGGTGATGATCGGGCGATGGGATGGGTATGCAAGTTCACCAATCATTGGTGCAGCAGCAACGGCAATGAAGCTGCTTCCAAAGCCAACCAAGCCACGGCCTCCAAGAAAAGTGCCCATGCTACTACCACCACCTTGGATACCGGCACCAGCGATGATGATGAGGGATCCAACCAATATTCCAAGACGACGGCCTAGTCGATCGGCAAGCATTGGGGCGAATGGCAGAGCAGCAATACCGCCAATGACTTGGATGGTGGAAACGATTCCGAGGACGCTTCCGGACGGCTTGTCAAAGTCTGGGACGAGGAGTTAGCACCTGGAGTACATCTTTCATGATATTGACAAACCTTCATTCCAAGAGGGCAAGCTTTGCATCCCGTTCAATAAACTCCCGTCAAATCCTGTTTCAAGCGTTAGAAGATGAATGAATGCTGTCGATCGTGATACATACCAGAAACGTAAGATGTCAGAAGAGGAACAAGGAGGAGGGCGTTCAGCTTCAGAAGGTGCGGAACCCTCCACCAAGGCTTCCCATAGTCAGGAATGAGGTCGGCAATCTTGGGAGGTGCAGCATCCTCAACCATGGCGTCAGACGCCGTATGGTGCTCGTGTTCCTCGATTTTGGGCATGGCGTGTCCAACGGACAAACAAACTCCAAAAGCAGTGAAAGGTGATAGAATTGATCAAAAGTAAAAGTGTTGGTCTTGCTCTCTGTAAGAGATGACCCGTTTGGAAGCCGAGAGCAGATGTCGAGTCCTTATATGCTCAAGCCGAGGGGTAGCCGAAGAGAGATCATGAGGCTGTCACCAACTGAGCCTAGACCAACAAGAAAATCTGGGGCCCCAGCTCATGACCGCACTAATCCCCAGATGATATGATTTTCCGGGACAGACCACATCAAGCGAGGGTAAACTATTCCGAAAATACATGAGCGAGAAAATCTTGAGAGGTCACGGATGAGTGCTAGACAAGCTTTGACAGCGTCGTCCGCGGGGTTTCTGTGTTTCGCCGCGGCGTAATACTAGTGCAGCTACTTCTTGAGTCGTGTATGTTTGTCTTATTGGTTGGAAATGACGCTACCGGGGGAACTGAGGGTCTTCTGCAATTTCTCCGCGCAGGAATTGAGGGGGGAGCTATGTGGGTCAAGGTCCAAAGACCCCTGAACGGATCATGGCTGGATGAGGAGATGAAGCGATCATGACAGGCATCCTGGACATCTCGGTAGACGAGGGCTGTTGAATCCCGGTATGCGGGCCATTATAACAAGCTAGCTGCATGGCAGCTGACCGAAGAATTACCTCCTCATTCTCTCGTCACCACTTCTGCAGGGGCATACGACTTTTGAGCCTTGCACCTTTCGCTCTTGAATACTCGCCGAGCATGTTTCTCATCAACGTCGAGAATGCCATTGAGCAGCTGACTTTAGACGAGAAAGTCAAGCTTCTTGCTGGGCAGGATACATGGGGCACCTGGGCGAATGACCGTGTCGGCATTCCCCGAATCACGGTATGCACATTTCTCTGTCTCGACTTGTTAATGGCATGATACTAACAGTTGGCTCTTTTGCGTAGACATCCGATGGACCTCATGGCGTTCGCGGTACGAGTTTCTTCAACGGCCCTCGTGGCATGCTACTCCCCTCTGCGACAGCCATGGGAGCGACATTCGACCCCGAATTAATACACACTGCCGGAGAACTACTAGCGGCCGAAGCAAGAGAGAAGAAATGCCACGTCTTGCTAGCTCCAACCGTCTGCATCCAACGTTCTCCCCTTCTCGGTCGTGGATTCGAAGCCTTCGCAGAGGACCCATGGCTCAGCGGAACCATAGCTTCCGCATACGTCAATGGTGTCCAAAGCCATGGCGTAGCTTGTTCGATTAAACATTTCGCCGCACACGATCAGTCGTCAATGTCGGTAGAGGATGATGTCCGAGCCTCAGAGCGGACCCTGCGCGAGATGCACCTATTGCCGTTCCAGCTAGCCGTCAAGAATGCGAGCCCATGGGCTTTCATGATGGCGTATAATAAGATCAATGGCATTCACGCCACTGAGAATTCTTGGCTGATGAACCAGGTCCTACGACAGGATTGGGGCTGGGATGGTCTTATTATGAGTGACTGGTTTGGCACTTATAGCACCTCTGAGTCCCTTAACGCTGGCATGGACTTGGAAATGCCAGGGCCTTCAAGGTGGAGAGGCGACTTGCTCGGTTGGGCCGTCATGAGCGACAAGGTCAAGAAACCTGTCATCGATGCGAGCGTGAGGAACCTTCTGAAGCTCATCAACAAGGTCCAGCCTTGGAAGGATGACGCTCCAAAAGAAGTTAGTGATACTCAGCGCAAGCGCGATTTGTGCAGAAAGGTTGCCAGTGAGGCGATAGTTCTCTTGAAGAATGAGCGCAGTATTCTCCCCTTGGATCCCAACAAGAGGCAGACGTACGGATTGATCGGGCCAGCCATTGGAAACCCAGCCATCAGTGGAGGCGGCTCAGCTGATTTGACGCCGCACTACGTGAGTAGACCTTTGGAGGCCATCAGCGACGTTGTAGGCTCAGAGAATGTTAAGACTACAATCGGATGCCAGGGTAAGTACCATTACAACACCTCCTTCGACAGTGAACTAACTAAGGGCAGCCCACCTTTTCACTCCTCAATTGTCGAAGGACATTTCCGTACCCAATAGCACCGAGCCCGGATACCTTGTCTCTTGGTTCAAGGAAGATCCCGTGCTTAACCCAGCCGCTGAGCCCGTCGCTTCGGTCACCACTGTGCAGGCTCAGATGTACTTTGCCGACAACCTACCAGAAGCAGTACCAAAGACATACTGGCTTCAAGCGAAGACTATCTACACTGCACCGAAGTCTTGCACAATCCAGCTTGGTCTTTGCGTCCTTGGCAAGGGCAAGTTATTCGTCGACGGCCAAGAGAAGATCGACCTGTACACCAGCCAGCCCGAAAAGACTTTGCAGACCCCCATGTTTGACCAAGCGAGCATGGAAGTGACTACTGAGATTGAGGTGCAGCAAGGAAAGCAGTACGAGATTCTGGTGTATCTCAAGAATGAAGCTGCTGTTGCAGGAGTGGGTGCGCTCAACTGCGGTGGGTTGAGAGTTGGCTGCTGTGAAAAGATCGACCCTGCTACTGCTCTTGCGGAGGCTGTCAAGCTGGCTTCCGAGGTTGATGTGCCTATCGTTATCGCTGGACTGAACAGCGACTTTGAGAGTGAAGCACTTGATCGCAAGTCGCTAGATTTGCCGCCAGCTGTTGATGAGCTCATTGCAGCTGTCGTCAAGGCCAACAAAAACACGGCAAGTCACTCTTCACTAAAGGCCCTTACTAAACTCCTAGTTAACTGTCATTAGGTTGTTGTTACCCAGTCAGGCTGCCCGATTCTCATGCCATGGCTCGATGAAACACCAACACTCGTTCACGCCTGGTTTGGCGGCCAGGAAACAGGCAACGCCATCGCCGATGTGCTCTTCGGCAAGACCAACCCCAGTGGGCGTCTGTCTCTGACATTCCCCAAGCGACTCGAAGATACACCTGCGTTCTTGACCTTTGGCAAGGGCGAGAGGGAGATTCATTACGGTGAAGGTGTCTTTGTTGGGTATCGCTACTATGAAAAGCTCCGCAACTCTCCGTTGTTTTACTTTGGGTTTGGTCTCTCGTACAGCCAATTTGAGTATTCGGACCTCCGGGTACCGGAAAAGCTCAACTTGTTTGAGACAGACAGCTTCGATGTGTCGGTTGATGTCTCCAACACCAGC
The DNA here is from genome assembly GCA_023509735.1 of Fusarium liriodendri. Lineage (NCBI taxonomy): Eukaryota > Fungi > Ascomycota > Sordariomycetes > Hypocreales > Nectriaceae > Fusarium > Fusarium liriodendri. The sequence continues at coordinate 78,872 of JALLKD010000443.1, read as the reverse complement.
AATCGCGGTGGACATGAAGTTGTTCAACTCTACGTGGCTGACAAGGCCAGCACGGCCCCAAGGCCACTGAAGGAACTAAAGGCCTTTAAAAAGGTCTGGATAGATGCTGGACAGCCCCAAAAGGTGACGATTTCCCTGGATAAATACGCCTTGTCTTTCTGGAGCGAGGTAGAATGCAAGTGGCTAGCGGAAGCAGGAGTGTTTGAGATCATTATTGCCAGAAGCTCGGATCCGAAAGATGAATTGCTTCGCGCAGAGGTTGAATTGGTCAAGAACTTTACATGGGATGGCGTTTAGTAACTGGTTGTATAATTAGATAGTCTAAAGATGATTCTGATCTCACCTGCACATCTCCGCTCAAGTCATGGCAAGTTGAATGGAGAAATGGAAATACTCCGACACACGGGGAATGCATGCTCGTATGCTGCTGTGTAATGTGCTTGCTCATGGTGCCTGGTCAGCTGTCATGTCATCACTCACGCCAGGGCTTAGGATTACCATTTCCGGCTAAGGGTTTGGATCCATATTTTTAGCTCATATTTCTCCTCGGAGGATTTGAGGGGATTTCGCCCTCTTCTTCGTCTCCCCATTCGTGTTCCTCGAAACCGACTCCAAGATGCCGCCCAGGGCTTGTGATGCTTGCAAGCGACGCAAGGTCAAATGCAACGGAACGCACCCATGCGGAACATGTTGTGTTTCCAATATCGCCTGTCAGTATACCATTGTGCCGAGGAAACGAGGACCGAAAGTTACACGCCTACCCGAGAGCCTGGAACATTCGTCACGACAAATGGTGAATGAAGGCGGTATTCGGCGTCACCTATTTCGAGAGGATCACAATCAAGGTCAGCCTAGTACGCCATCAACCGCAGATCTGCAGTCGGGATACAGTCCTAGAGAATGGCCTTCGCCAGGTCTTCCCGTCTTTTCACCGGGCTCTGACGCCAGCAACCTGTCGCAACCATTTGGGTCCAATCCACAGATGATCTGGGAGATGCTTGTTAGCAGAGTCAACTCTGTTCTATCATCAGTCTCCATGCTCGACGTCGTGGACTCTTGCGTCGACGTTTATATGCAATACAGCTTCCCATGCTGTCCGATTGTTCACGAAAAGAGCCTTCGGGAATCTAATGTGGAACTTTTCTCGGTACAGTCTGGTTCGTCCATGTTTCGGACTGGAGACGAGCAGCAACTTGTGCGTTGCATGAGGGCCTTTGCAAGCTTGACAGCAGTATGCGCAGCCGTTTCAGCGACGATGCCTCAAACGTTGGTCCCATATCGACACTTGATCGTACAGCCATTTCTACGGGCATCCAGAGATATGCTCCATGTTTATGAAGACTACGACCTAGAGCATTCCGACTCAACCTCCTTGATTACGCGAATGTTTCACTCAACCGCCCTTCAGCATACTACAGGCAAGACGGGAGCAGCCTGGAGCATCTTCAGTCAAGCCGCACTTCTCGCACAACGCATGCGCCTCTACGACGAGCGAGACGTCAGGCGAAGCGAGCCTATCGAGATGCAACTATTACGCTTTCGGTTCTGGCATCTCTACGTATCAGATCAAGCAGCTTCCTTGATGCGCAACAGGGTCTTTGTGTTGCAAGAATCTCTTTTTGAGGGGGAGATGACCCTAGACCCTATCGGGGAGGGAGGACCAGGATTACTCGACAAGACTCAACCAAGGTATCAAGATCCGTTCGAGGATCGCGCATTCTCGGGATATCACTTGACGCGACGTCTTTGGGCATCAGCTGCTGGATTGATGGCTTCAATGCGCAAGCACGCTCGCCAAGAAACCCGTTATACGCCAGATGCGAAAAGAGACAAGAAGACGAGAATGACAGGACAGTTCTTGGAATTCACGAGTATGGTCGATGAACTTCCCCCATGGCTCGAGTCTCCCGACACCTTCGAGTTTTGTCAAGACAAGGATGTTCTTGCGTTTCAGAGAACTTTTTTCTCGGTCCAGCGGAGCAATCTCATGCTAGGGCTTCATTGCTTCCACCTTGTTCTTCTTCAGCAGGCTATTGAATATGGGTTATCTGACATCATGGGTCTACATGATCAAGAGCTCACACTAGCCATGAAAAAGACGGAAATTATCCACGAGTTTCTCGTTGAGGTTAACAGGGTCCCTCTTCTGTGTCTTCAGGTCCAAGGAGAGCCAACTGTGAGTGCCTGTGTTACAAACATTTCCGCCCTAAATACTCATTATCCTGGTTTAGGTTGAACGGTTTCGAAGGGTTGGTAGTGCACTCCTCGAAGTGATTCAGAATGTCGACAATGAGACAATCAGGACCCGGTCAAGGTCGTACTTGACGCAGCTCCTTGATACGCTGTCAAGACTGGATTCAAAAGCTTCTGATGAGCTTAACAGCGAGCAGCTGACACAGCACCCACTACCTCTGTAAAATTATCAATGGCAGTGAATAAAAAACAACAAGCCTGAACATCAACTAACGAACGATATTTCTTTGCTTCCCGCTGGCCCAATGTGGCCTAGTGGGACCCTGTCGGCAGTGCTGCCTTGGAACTGCACCACGTCATTCCTGGATTCCCAACATGCTGATCTCTTTTTGCCAAGACACACCTAGCTTCGATGATCACGACAAAGCATCTTTACCGCCTCGAATCTCGGCTCTACAGAGCTCACAATGCCTACAAGAGAAGAATGGATCTTGTCACAAGCCGCGCCCACCAAGGAGGAACTTTATGCAGGCGACGGCTGCCACCTGGACGAAGCAATATGCCTAATCGACTATCTCAACGGCAACATAACGGCCCAAGAAGCTGCAACCGCCATAACCAAGCCAATCCTACAAGAAGATGATCCACAGGAACAGCTCTACCGTTTAATGGCTCTCCTCTGCGAAGCCCCCGTTGAGCTCCCTGCCGACCGCGGCAAATTGTACGATCTGCTCTTTGCCATTCAAGCGCTTCCATCTGAAGCAGGCATCGACTGGGTAGATCTCCCAGGATTTGCATCCATGTGGTGCGATCTACTTAGACTTGGTTTTGATGGAACAGATACCTGGGAGGAGGAATCGCTCTCTCCTGAAAGGAAAACAGAGCTACGCCAGCACTTTGAAGCTGTCGGGACAGTCGAGGCGGAACTCTACATGCGCGATCTTGGAGGTGTATCCGATATTTGGGCTTACGAAATCATAAACCAGGTATGCTCTGGGCGTCCCGGGTTGGATGTCACCATCACTGGAATTCACGCGTGGCTCAAAGTCGCCGGGTCCAGGTTGATAGCAAATATGAAGCCGGATCATATCCAAACCTTTTCGAGAGGTCGCAGGGGGATGTTTGTTCGGAAGCATGTTGTAGTGGACACAATGGCGGGTTTTTGGGACCATTGGAAGAGCACATTCATGCAACTGAGCAAAGACGAGGAGTATCTGGCAGAAGAATCTAGGAGGCTTGCGATAGAGTGCCATGATCTGATGAAAAGAGAGACTTGACCAACTACAAGCCCTCAGTAAAATAATAGCCCAGAGACAAGTTGAGTATGGCTAGTTGGATAAATGTGTCCACGGCAGTTGACAACCAAATGAGGCCAAGGGAAGCCAATTGCAAGCCCACACCAAACCACAGTTGAATGGCACTAAATAACTCGGAAAAGAGTCTCAAAAATACCAAAATTGATTTCTGTCGTCAGCCCACGCTGTACACTTGCCAGCTCAAACCGAGCAGCTTGACACATGACTTTAGGATCTCATGGGTGGTTTTCAGTTAATCACGTTTGAAGAAGCAACATAACAGATACATAGATTAAATCCCTAGTTTGCAATAAATAATTTCCGCTGGCCTCTGTCGCATAACCTGTCCCGATTTAACATAAGAAAATTGTAGAGAACTTAGCACTTGGAGAGTATTGCCTCTGCCACGGCAGCGATTCTTGGGTGAAATTAGATGTACTGGTGGGTTCTAATGAATCAGTAGAAGAAAGTTGTGGAGAGTTAATCCTAGTAAATATCATTGGATCCATATCGTTAGATAGTCCGACCCTCCGGTAGACGTTGTGTCTCTCAGTTGGCGTGACAACTAGAGCCATGAGGCCAATAAGTGGGAGAAGATAAATTGGCTCGCTTGGATCGAACCTCGGGCCGTCCGCCGTAAAGTCCACCTCAACCTTGTCGCCAGGCTGAGGATCTTGCAGTTGGCAACATGGCTCACTCACCCCCCATTCATCGCTGGCGTGGTCATACTTTAAGGCCAGCAACTGGCCGCGGATTTTGAGCAAGCAAGGGTTTGTAAGGCTGGTGGAGCTGGCATAGATGGAGTGTTCGTCTGCGTCTGCGACCGTCACAGATGCCTCGAGAGCTTGGTGGTCGTCTTGACGCCTCCTCCACATATTGAGCTTGAGATAGACGCCAATTTGCTCCAGATATCCATCCATGCTTGCCCAGGACCATGATGGCACTCTTCCACGCACGAGAAGGATGCAGCGTGAGGAATCATATAGGTTTGTCGTAGGGGCGCGCCACATCAGACCGTAAGCAAGATCAGATTTCCAGAGACCATGCAAACAATCAGATTTGATCCACATTTTGAATCTCTGAGTGATTCCCTCGATAGCAGGTAATTTGTCGGACGGTTCCGTAAGCATGCGAACTGAGTAGTCAAGAAGCATCTTGTACCAGAGAATCAAGGCTTGTGTTGGATGCGCGCTTGCTGGAAGCAGAAGAGGGAGGTCGGACGAAAAATCGACAGAGGGGCTCACATAGTCATCAATCTCAGCACAATTGAAAAAGTTGGAAGTAAACCTATGAGCGGCGCACTCCTCGGTTTCCCTGCACAGCCAATAGTAATCCGATCTAGAGCAGTAAAGAATGCGATGGGAGAGGAGTCTTTCCTGGAGGGTCCAACCGCGCTTTTGGAGAGGTTCATTCAGCAGGTTCCAGCTAGCAGCACCAAAAGGCTGTGGAATGAGCTTCATTTCATCTTCGCCATGCAGAATTCTAGCATGGCGCGACTCTGTGAGCTTGTGAGGGTAGCATCCATTCCTACCCAGTGCCGAAGCAGAAATGGTGAGGTATGCGTTGGCATAGACATCTTTCTGAAGAAACAATAAGCAAGATGAAGGATGGGAATAGGGATGCCCTACCATCTTCGGCGACTCGCGAGCCCAATCTTCAGCATCGTCCTGTATTATACAGAGGGAATCAACCCACATGTACACTACTCCAATGGCATATGTTATTTTGGCGGCCTGCCATATTGTTTCGCAAAGCCCACCGGCAGGGATGTCGCTTTGAAAATCGACGTAGCTTCCCACAGTCGTCTTCAGTAAATCGGATCCCCCCCAGCAGTAACTGAGGGCAGTGTATAGTTGGCTGCTATCATAAGGCTGACAAAGCCGTAAGCGTAGCTGGCCATCGAACACTCTGAGATGGATCATTCGAGACGGACCTGTTGCCTCACCACCAATAGAATCCCGAGCTTCTCTCATAGCCACGCATCCCTCGTGGTCGTCATCACAGGCTTGCAGCCATGAAAGAAGAGTGGATCTCATTGATGGAAGAGTACTTTCTCGCCCAGAGTTCCCCACGGGAAAGCAGCTATTTGGGTTCCTTGGTGAAGCTATACAGAGGTCGGTGGTGGCGCCTTGCAGCCTCTCTAGTTCGGAATCGGCGGATTCGCCCCAAAATGAATTAGCGTCGGTGTCGATACTTTGAGAGATGATTGAGTCTAGGTATCCCAAAATAATAGAGCCATATGCAAATCCGCTACTAGACCGAGTCGAACCCCCTTCCCTACTGCCGTTGTCGATTTCGTGGCTACAGTAGGGCTGAGCATCAGAATCGGTAGGAAGGTCATCTTTTGGGGGCTTCGCAGATATAAAGTAACCTTCACCATTATTCCCAACGAAGGAGCCATAAAAGTAACCTTCTAGGTGTATAGTGGAATCGGGTGGAGGGATTACAGGTGGCGTTGCAACAAGAGGCAACAGCCGCGATAGGTGGGTGGAGTCGTCGATGGCCCGACATAGAGCACAAACGGCAGCGTCGCGGCAGATCTCTGCGTAGGTCTTCCGGAATGTGTAGCCTCCAGGCTGAATGTTGTAGCTTTTTTTGATCAATTTGTGGGACGCCGACTCTTTGCATTCCGTGCACAAATCAGTAGGAAGAACATTTGCGTTGTGCGAGAAACAGTCGTGCTCATGGTCAGGCCGAGAGTACCAGGCGCAGAATTCATCGTCGACGGTGTCCTTGCCAGGGGGGAGCTCCATCTTCGAGGCAGCCTCGCGAAGGTGGTTGGGTGAGATAAGAGATGTCTCGAGTTAATCCTGAGTTGAGGAGGGATATTATTGCCGCTCTCATTATGGTGCCTCAGCAAGAAGTGAGATGTCCCTTGGTGCCTTACCCCGCTTCTGCAGCCTCATTTTGAAATACCACGAATGGTCCAACGGCGGCTTGATTGGCTAGCTACCTCATTCTACACATCATGAACCGCCGCAGACCCAACTCCACGCCTTTATCCTTAGACTTTTGTTAATGCTAGCCATCAAGACAGCAGCGTGTCTGTTAAGAGTTGACACTTACGCTTCCGCCATTACCGATCTTGTTACTACCCTATTATATAGTCCAGGTTCACTTATTCCTAGTCGTATTCCACCGTTTGTTGCATTCCAGGAACCGAAGGGCATCAACGGATATCGGCTAGTTTGCTGAGGGAGAACTTGAACCTAATTCTTAGAACAATTGCCCAGCAGGCTGTCAAAAGGAACAGTTCCTACCTTGCCATATTCGATGGATCTCACTCGTCTAAAATGTCGCCGATTACAACTCTCCCCACTTTACACCCCTCCTGCGGCATCATTTTGGCCAGCAGTAACCTTCTGGTTTTGGTTGGCTTGCTGATGGAATGGGCAGAGAGCGGGTAAAACGCGTCGATGGAACGTGGTCTGATGTCCGGGATTTCCGTATGAGGGACATCGAGAGATAGCATGCTGATAGTAAATGCAGTTGCATGCGTTGAACTCGAGTATTTGGGAACACATTACGAGCTGTGAGAGATTTGATCTGAAGAAAAATCTGTCTCGGGAAGAATGAGGGTTCTCTGACTTTTTGTAAGCGCAGTCAGGTCAGGCTAGGCTGAGAATACGCGGTCAGCAAACTGCCAAGAATCGTTTAAACCGCTCCAATTAAACAGCGTATCCTAGTAACCGTAGTGTTGTCTGCCTGTTAGGCATCCTTACACCCACCAATGTTTAGAAGGGCACATTGAAAGCTTCGTTTCAAGTATGAGTCTGATTCCATGACTTCTTAGAAGTCTTCGTTAATGGATAGCGTGGTAAGATGAGACTCCATAGATTGATCTAGGCAGGAACTAAGCTCAATGTGGTTCACGAGACTGGTCCTAACGATTATGCTTACCTCAACTATGCCAACTGCAAGGATCAAGACCGAAAGATTCTCGTGACCCCATAGTATCAAACGAGAGGCCTCATCTCGACCTTTGCTTTCGGAGTCTGGACCAGCGATCGCTTATCTCGGCCGAGACTATTGCTTCGGCCCGCTCACTAGTTCCCTTGCTAACTAAGCACCAGACTATTTCTCGGGATTGTCCGTGTTTGTCGATCTTTTCCTCTTTTTGCGATGTAGATGACCAGCTGAGATGCCAAGCGTGATGTTCCATTTAGTCTAGAAGTTCATTCTTTCTCTATAAAGTCGACTTTCTAGTCTTCAACGTTCAATCACAACCATCCTTCTCAAGCACTATCCTCTCTCTTCATTTTCTAAACCCTGCCAGCTAAAAACACTACCAACATGCCTCGCGGAAGAATCAGCTAGATCCTCAAGCTTAGTAAGATTGAGCAGGGTCTAAAGGTCTTCGTAACCGACGTTCGTTTCACGGTTCCTGAAGGGAACAACCAATGGTCGCCTAGCCTTAGCACCCACAAGTGCATCTTTCACACTAAAATGACGGTAAAAACAACTCAGTCTTATCTTTAGGTAGACATGTTGCTAACGGACTATTGCTAGGATGAGGAGAAGAAAAATGCACTGCCAATCGAGGTCTCTCAGGCGTTCCGCGAAGGGTACATCGGAGAGGTCTGCTTGACTTCGATCAGCGTTTTTGACTCTGGTATTGGCCCTACCGTGGAAATTGACATCGCCGTTCTTGGGGAAGTTTCAATCAAGGGCAAGTCAAGGCCAGTAGGCCAAAAAGGGAGCATCACTGTCTCAAGCTCCGAATGGGGCGGCTGGATGTCTCTCTGGGGCAACGCCGACACCGTCATGGTGGCTTACAGCCTCATCGACTCTGGCACGATACTCAAGGACTTTGGCATTCCCGTCTCCGGGCACACAAAGCCTCTTCATCTGGGGTTGGAAGTGGACGAGAAAAAGGAAGTTCTCGCTTTGAAGCTGGACATTGAGTCAAACTGGATCTTTGATGGAGTGAACTTGTTGCTTGGAGGTGTTTACTACGCTCACGATGTGACGTATGGGTATGTGTTCGGGGCTCTTGGAGGGTGGCCGGCCGCTGTTGGTTATGTTGGAGGAGATGGACTTCGGAACCTGATTTTCCCTAAATGAGTTGTTGAAGGCCAGGTCCCGGTTAATAGGGGGCATGGGTGCGGCATTAGTTGGTCATTATCGAGCATTCCCCTTCGAGTTAGTTGGAGATGATGAGCGGCGCTTGAGAATAATAAGATGGTAAAATTCCTTGTTAACTCCTTGATCCTTGCCTTTTGTATCTATATTCTCATCAAGCCACTTCACTGATACTCGAAAACATCCTGAGGCTCGCCGACCTCCTCAGTAGAAAATCCGCAATGGAGATACACGCCATCCGCATCGGTCTCGCTCTTACCCATGACACCCCACTTCAAGGGGTGGTAAGGCGCCTCTGGTTGAGGAATTCCATCGGGATGATGACAAGACGCGGCGATCGCCAAGCTACAGCTCCCAACGACCGGTATTGCAGTCGGCAGCCGACGAGTAGCTGTGATGACGACGGCAGCTACCATGACCAATGAGACGATCATAACACAGACAATGGCCACAGGAGAGTATCCACAGGTGGCAAAGTTCCAAGACAGCTTTCGTGGCCAGTCTCCAACCGGAGATGCGTCCCAGTCTCTAACAGGTTTGTCCGTCTCGACGGCGACGACAAAGATGCTCTGCGACAATATCCAGTGCATCAAGATAGACAGGAGTACCAGAGGGACACTCCATCGGTATGGAAGCTGTAGGAAATATCGAGAGCGCTGGTCGCCGACGGGTTCAGAAGATACCCTCAGTCCCTTTCTCTTCCAGCCAAAATCAGACCACTCCTTGGCTGACAGCATACATGTGAAGAGCCCATTGTATTGGAAGTAAAGGACGGAAAAGGTGATCTGAGGAATGTTGGCCAGTAAAACACTGACAATGACCTCGCTGTCCGAGCTGTCCGAGCCGCCTTGAAACCCAGATATTAGAGCCTTGTCGGTGATGGCACCAAAGCCCATATTCCAGAGGGTCTTGAAGCTGTGGGAGCCGCTCAGGGCCTTGATTCCCCATGAGAGGAAGAAGATTGCTACACCAAGAGCCACGCCGTATCTGTCGCGGAATTAGTTAAGACTTGAATGAAGAAGAAAGAAACATACAATGAGCCACTTATCCACCAACGGGTACGGCTTATTGCTGCCGCCCACCGCTTCTTCGTCGCTTCCCAACGTGAAGGCTTAATGGATGCCCATGCTCCCTGTGTCTTGACATCGTGGATAGATGCCATGCACATATGCTTGGAGAAAGGATCCGGCTTCTTAAGGAAGGAATGGATTGCATCTCCAAGGACCAGCAATGGTTCGTCTGGTGGCTTGAAAGCCACGTAGAGAAGGATGATAGCCTTGGCTGCGTTGGCAATGATGACTCCTATAGCGACAGGAATATTGAAGTTGATGCGACAAGTCTCCTCTCTCGGTTTGCTAAGACAGTACTTGACACGGTATTGAAATGGTCTCCAGTTATCCGCCTTCTTCTTCACATTTGGAAGCTCACCGAGGCAAGCCTGAGCATCGCAACCTAAGTACGGGCAGATCCACGAGTAAGCGGTGTTGTAGCAGCCCTTACCCACGATAAGATCGTGGCTCTGGTAAAATATGTTAAAGATTTCGCTGCCGTTTGTCTTTGGTTCTTGGTCGACGACGAGGATGAGGTCGCTTCGAGAGGTCAGGAAGGCTACGCCATAGTCGGTGATGCATTGTTCGACCGTGATGTTGTCCCATTTTTGTTCGCGTGCGAGTTTGGTGATGTTGGCTGATCCGGGGTCGTTGAATTGTTCGCCTACGCGGTAGACGTCGTAGTTCATAGTCGACAATGATGAGAAGACGACCGAGTTGTACCTGCATATTGTTAGTGTCTAGCAATGACGTAATGGCTGGAAAGACGAACAGAAGGTGGAGAGGGATCGAAGACATGGTAAGGAGAAGCCATAGGATAGACCGCTTCCAGGAGACGCCGCGCAGATTGCGCACACTGAGAATGCCTATATCCATCCATCTCTGAGCGGCATGGGACTTGTCGACTTCGGCACGGTTGGGGGCAGTGAGGCACTGCATGCCATAGCTGCTGGCGGCGAGAAGGATCGAACTAAAGACGTTGATAAAGATGTGCAGGACAATGTTGAGTTTCCTAGACTCCTCGCAAGATCCCTGGAAGAGGATTCTCCGGTTGTTGGATTGACTTTCGCTGCTGTTTGCGTCTCCCTTGCTCAGTGTGCTCGACCAAATGGTGACGCCGACGTTGATGAGCAGCACAACGGTCGATGCGCCGGCTCCGTAAACAAGACTGAGTCTCCATCCTGATGAGATCTCAGCCCATTTGGATCGCTTTTTCGCCTTTGGATCTTGGAGGAACGGCTGAGCCTCGATCTCGCCGTACCCAGGAGCTCTCATTGTAAAAGTGTTTAAACATCAAAATGGTGCAATGGGTAAAGAAAAAGGACGGGGTTGGAGGCTGGCATCGCGCGACACGTTGAGCGGGGACCGTTGTCCTTTTAATCAAGTTTAGCGTTACATTCTAATCAATAGCGCCCGCTGATCAACGCTAAGCGATTGGTCTGCCAAAATAGATTTGGGGGCCGTTTGAACTCAATGTCAGCCTTACCATCCGGACATTGCGTCATGTTTCGGAATAAGGCAAAGATGCGCTCATTTTTTGCCGTCGAAATTGGGTTGTTCAAGATTTTAAGGTGTTGATTAACGAGTGAGTGGCGTAAAACGCTATAACGGCCAGTTACAGCATAGTGCCGATGGAGGCTGTGAACAGAACGGGTGGCAGTGCAGGGATGTGAATCCATTCTGACATGGGCACGATAATGGTTCAGATCTTGAATAAAAATATCGACTATGTGTGGCTGTGCTGTCGGACTTTGCATCATTATCGGCCTTTACCCCCATTCTACATCACTAATCTCCCATTGCCACTGCGTTACAGAAATTCTTCACCATGTTGCCGTGTTTCGATGTCCAGGGATCAGAGGGACAGTCTCAGCACCAGTTACATCACCTAAGGCAATATCCCCCTCATCGCCCGGCGTAGCCTCCACCTCATCATCATTCTCGGTTTCCGTTGGCCGTTTCACCACCTTGAATGCTCGGGAAATTCGATGGAAGAAACCTTTCTCAATGCCAACTGTGGGGAGGATAATTAGCATCGTGATAAACGCCACCAAGACTGGACATTGAACTCACACATGATCAGGTACAGGTACTTTGAGAACACCGGCGCCCATATCAGTACTGCGATCACTTGACCAACACCCCATTCATCTGCCCCAACTTTCTTCTGCAGGTCTCCAAGGGAACGCAGATTGAAGGAAAGAAATACGACGATGTAACCTTCGAATAAAATGATTGCCGTGTGAGTTATGTGCGGAAGCGCGGGCGATACACTTATATATTTGTCACGCTGCTGTTGAGTGAGGAGCCAATATATCACGTTTTGGTATGCGTAAGTTATCTTCGACACTACCTTTGGAAACTCGAGCAAGCAGAAAATCCCTACTGCCACCGCACAAAGGCCCATGAGCATAGGGTGTAAAAAGCTCGAGACACGTCCCGAGGATTGCAAACAAAATGATCGGAGTGAAGTGTTACCACCGCACTCCGAGATACTGTCTAATCCTTTAAAAAGTTGATGTGTATTTTCGGCACTTGGAACAGGGTTAGTAGCGACTGCTATAATAGCCAGTGTCAGAGGAATGGTAGATAGTGCCGTGTAGTATGGCGAGCTAAGCCCCGCTCGGTATAGGGATGTTTGGGACAGAATGACAGGCCAAGCACTTGTGATGCCAACGAGGTCAATCAAGTCTCTAAACTGGTGTAGAGTTTCCAAACTATCTGTCCCGCTGGGAAGCGGCCGGGAGTTGGCATAGAGTAACGCGATCTCAACGCTGGCGACAAAGAAGCATTGTGCTTCATGGAACTCCACTAAGAAGGTGCTCGTAGCATGAACCAAGTTCGTCCAAAACCTTCGTAGACTCAGCGAGTAGCAAGTAGGGAATAGCATTTTGATGACAGGAGTCGTAAACAGTTTGAGGAGAGATTCGTAGCTGAAGCGTGGCCGACGATGAGATTCCAGATCCCGAGTTCCGGAGAAATATTTAGAAGCAGCCTTGACATCGGGTACCGCTAGAAACACCCATACATATATCGCTATCGCTGCTTGGAAGATGTATGAGATGACCACCTATTAGCCGGTCAGTTTTGACAAAGACACAAAATCGTGCTGTACTCACGCCAGGCCCAGCTATATCAGCATCGATCTCAGCCTCAACGCCTTCGCATAACTTCATGGCCGACTCGTGCAGAACATTCAACTGAACATGACCATCCACAATGTAGCTGGAATTGAGATCCCTCATGTTGCACTCTCCTTCATCGGCCTTGCAACTCGCAAAGGCACACTCAAATGTGTTGTTGAGCACGACCTCGCCAGGGAATTCAGCAGCATTGGCAATGGAAAAGTTGCGCAGCGCAGTGTCAATCAGTTCATGAGACGACTCATTGAGGCCCGAGAACGATGTTCCTGCGATTGAGAGCGAGGCGAGAGTCAGGCAATGCCACAGCGTCTGCCACGAACCAAACAGATCCAATGGGCGGCTGCAGAGTTCAGAACAATTTGTGGTAGAACTTGATGGGTCCCCGCAAACACCAGGGATGAGTAGGATCTGCGACATAGATTCCGGCAATTCGGCATTTGAGCTCTGGTTAAGAAGGTGGAACCACCTCCAGGATTGACCAATAGTGCCATTGATTACTGCACCTATGCCGTACTCCCATGGCTTCTTGCGCCCTGTGATCACAGTCTCGAACTGGGGGAACGCCGGCACCGGGTCGCCACGACCGGAATATAATATCGCTTTCGACTGACGCGGCGACATGGGCGGTTGCTTGCTGGAAATGGCTGTAAATTTGGAAAGATGAGAACTCGAAAGCAAGGAAAAAATCAAGCATCAAACTTGAAAGTAGCAAAGGGGGGGAGAATAGCGGCCCGTGCTCGAAACCACTCAACTCGTTTTATATCGGTGCCCGACGCCAAGGGCGCCCATTGCGACGTTCAGCTGAGGCTGACTCAAGGTCTAATAATTGGCCACATTTTGGACAGCCATGATGTGCACTTTACAAATGGGCTAGCGGATTGGTGTCACGAAGCAACCGAGGAACGCCACTTTCTGCACACCAAAACAAGGCTCTGGATCTTTGCGCTGATATTTTCAAGCCGTGTTCTAAGAATAGGAGCAAGATCGTGGGATTCTGGTAGAAATATGATAGTGAGCTATTGATAATCCTACTCATCTCCTCTTCATTGAACTTGACGTGGTCCAGGGTCTCCTCCGGCGACAAAAATTCCCTCGCCGTCGGGGAAGACAACCTGGGCGTCGGGGGTGTCAGGCTCTGTGGCTTCCAGGATCAAATTTTCTATGCATAGCCCCTCTTTCCAATCCATAGATACGCGCCAGCCTGCTTTCACCCTTGCTTTTGTCACCTTGCCGGATGACCATGCAGCCGGCCAGGCTGGGAAGAGGCGGATCTCAACCACACCCTCAGACCTAATTCGAGATTGCACAAGGCATTCCAGAATGCCGGCACAGCCCCCAAAATTGCCATCGATCTGGAAAGGAGGGTGGTTGTCCAGTAGATTTGGTAGTGTTGAGCCACCCAACAACAGATCCATATGCTGTTGGCAACCTTCGGCGTCGAAAAGGCGAGCATGTAGGTTCAACAACCAGGCTCTGCTCCATCCAGTGTGACCTCCTCCGTTTACGGCCCGCCGTTCAAGCACATTCTTCGCCGCGGTGGCTAATTCGGGAGACGTGATAGGATCGATATGTTCTCCGGGGTAGAGGCCGAAGAGATGAGAGACGTGGCGATGACCAGGCTCGTGTTCTTTGTAGTCTTTCAGACCCCATTCTTGTATCAATCCGTCGTCACTGATGGCTAGCGGTGGTAGCTTATCCAAAGCTTCCTGAACTTGGCTTCGAAGGGGATGATCTTGGTTGAGAATGTCGACACTGAGAAGGAAGCTCTCGAAAGCAATGCGAATAATCGTCATGTCAATGACAGACCCTTCACAAAGAATTCCAGGCTCGCCAGAATCTGATAGAAACGTATTCTCTGGCGACAGTGAAGGGTTGGTAACCAGATACTTGCCACACGCAGATGGAATGAGAAAGTCGAGCAGAAATTCGACACAACCTTCGAGCACTGGAGCCAAGCGACTATGCAAAGCAGAGTCATACTCATACTTCAACATATTAAAGACATCGATACACACCCAGACACCTCCTAGCGGCCAAAGACTGGCAGGCATCCATGTATCTTGTGGATCTGTATCACCCCAGATGTCGGTGTTGTGATGGGAGCACCAACCTCGACAGCCGTACATCGTCTCAGCCGTCTTCCTTCCTCGCTCGGCCATCTTCTCCAGAAGATCCATGACTGGCAATGCGCACTCGAGAAGGTTGCACTGTGCAGCCGGCCAGTAGTTCATCTGGAGGTTGATGTTGATGGTGTACTTGGATCCCCATGGAGGTGCAAAGAATGGGTTCCAAATGCCTTGCAGCGTCGCTGGTAGGGCCTTGTGCGAGTTTCGACTGGACGAGATGAGGAGGTAGCGGCCATAGTTGTGATACAGTGCCACCAGCCCCGGGTCTCGGTTGTTCTTTATTCTTTCGTCGGTCGGGATATGGCTTGCAGATGGCTCCATTCGCAGCGACATTCGGCCGAAAAGATTGGTGTAATCTTGTCGATGACGTTCGATCAATTCGCTCCAAGGTCGCTTCAGCGCCTTGTTGACATTGTCGAGTGCTGATGCTTCGGGGTCAGCGACTCGATACGTCGTCTGCGCGCCGATGGCAATCACGCATCGGGTCGCATTGACGATCAAGCAATTGCCGACCGCTTCAACTTCTCCATCATTCGCGTCGCAAGAAACTCCAAGCACGAGGGCCAATTGATTGCTGTTTCTTCCGCCCGGCGTAGCATGAAGAATAATGCGACCGTCCTCTGCTCGAATACTGTCAAGAAACTCGTTGGTCTCCCACTCGACATCGCTTCTTCGCGTCAATCGCACAACGAAACGCGTCTTTTCCGAAGCTTCAAATCGAATCGCTAAGACATTGTCTGGAAAACTGGCAATAACATCCCGTCGGTAAGAAACACCTCGGCACGTGTACTCGATGGTGTTCTGAGAAGTGCTCAGATCAAGACGTCGCCTAAAGTCAGAGACATGCTCCTCTTCATGGTTAAATTCAATCGTGCAGTTTCCCAATGGCTCATAATGCCGCATGCTAGTTGGCGTGGCGAAAAAGGCCTCCCTCACGAGTGCCTCGGCCTCTTGGTGCCTCTCGGCTCTGATGAGGTCTCGAAGCTTGGCAAGGTTGCGTTTGGCATCCCTGGGGGTTCTATCCTGCGGGCCGCCGTACCAAACAGAATCCTCGTTGAGCTGGAGGAGCTCGGTGGTAGTTCTCCCGTAGATCATTGCCCCCAGCCGGCCGTTTCCTACCGGGAGGGCCTCAGACCACGAAGATGCGGGGGAGGTGTAGTGCAGAGCCAGGTCCTGATCTGCGTCGTCCATGGCTGGAAATGCGCGCCGGCTTGCCGGTGTCTAGTGGTTGCGGGGAACGGGAATCAAGCTAGAAAAGGGAAAGGAGACAAGAATGTAAGAATATAGCCGTCTTGTTGGTTGAATGTGAAGATGTGCTGCGTTGTGCTTGTGCCTTTGCTAGCCTGATTTTGTGTATGAACTGATCCTCCACGAGGACCGTCTTGCACCGCTGTTTTTAACCCCAGAACCCACCAGAGCAACCCACATACCGAAGTGGGCGGCTGGGGTACGAGGGGAATTGGGTGCTCTGATTCGAGGAATTATTGTCTACAGGGGGGTGAACCAACCCCAGAGTCATAAGCTTTGGGCAAAGCTTGGCCCTGCTCGACTTTAGCCGTGGGTGATCGGCAAAGCATAGAGGACCCATTTCGGGTAGGGTTGACCAGGAACTTTGCAAAATGCCCCATGGGCACATGAGCAGGTGGGTTGGTTGATTGTCTGGGGTCATGGGCAAATGCAATGTCAGGATGCGGCACCGCAAGTTTAATCCCGTGGACGCGGTACCGGCTCCAGCACGTCTAACCTTTCGGTCAAGACTAGAGGATGATCCGACTGTAACGGTTGCATTGGGCGTCTCTATATAAGTACCGGCACGAACACTTGCGGCTCCTCCCCAGACAAGGTTTCATTCTCCATCTTCTTTTGCTAAGATATCTTGAACCATGGCGAGAAGACAACCCGTTGCACACGTTGAGCAGCACAACGTCTACCAAGATGTCAACGCTGATGCCGCAAAGGCTGGCGTTGCCGTCGAGGAGGTTGTTGCGGCTCGTATTACCGAGGACCACTTGGTTACCAAGTCAAGGGAGGCCTTGAAGCTACGATCAAGGGCCGGCTTTCGTCTTTTCCTCATCATGCTTGTCATGGCTGTTAACCAGGCTGGGTGAGTGCCTTTGATGAGTACATGTTTCTGTGTAACAGTAACTAACCTTGCACAGCTACGGTATCGATTGGGGTGTAATCAGCAGTATCAACTCCAACACCCACTGGCACGATTACTTTGGCTTCGAGAACAAGGGTTCCACTCTTGGTGTCATTAACGCCCTCATGACCATTGGCAACTTCTGTGGTGCACCTTTCCTCTGTCTTGCTGACAAGATCGGCCGACGCAGTGTCAACTTTGCCGGTTGTTTCCTCACCGTCGCCGCCGCCGCTATCCAAGCTGCTTCACCCAATGTTGCTTGTCTTATGGCTGGACGTTTCATCCTGGGCTTTGGTACTGCTCTTTGCACGAGTTCGCAGTACATTGCCGAGGTTGCCCCTCCGCATATCCGTGGACAGTGAGTACAGCCTCTTCCCTTCCACGTTTACTTGACTCACACATGAGACAGTATCGTCGGTATTTTCGGTGCCTTCTTCCAAGTCGGTTCCCTCGCCATCATCGGAATCATGATGGGTTTCACCCATTGGGAGAGCAACTGGAGCTGGAGAGTCGCCTTCCTCATCCAAGCCTGCTTCCCTGCCTTTGTCTGCTGCACCATCTACTTCCTCTGCCCCGAGTCTCCCCGATACATGGTCATGAAGGGCCAGAGGGAGAAGGCTCGCCACATGATCTCACGCTACTTTACCTCTTCTGAGGATATCAACCATCCTTTTGTCGATGTCATGATGTCCCAGATTGACGAGTCCATCGAGACCAGTGTTGTGGGTTTCCGTGCTACTTGGGATTTCCGCGTCTTCTTCACCAAGGCCGCTGCCTTCCGTACCTGCATCCTTGCTCTGTACTCTGTTTTCCAGCAGTGGAATGGTAAGTCAAGCATGTATCTTTGTAAAAACACTATTGACTTCTTTAGGTGGTGGTATCATCGGCATGTACCTGGACCCCGCCCTCGAGACCATTGGAATCACCAAGAAGCTTGATGTTCTGGGTATCAACCTCGGTTTGACGGCTACTTACTTCGTCTTTACTCTCTTCGGTGCCTACATCATCGAATATTTCCGTCGACGCACTCTCATCTTTGCCGGATTGATCGCCATTATTATCGCCCAGATTGCAGTCACCATCACCAGTTGGCAGGTCGAGCAGCAAGAAAACGCGCGATACCTATCATATCTTACAGTTCTCTGGATCTATGGCTTCCAGGTCTGCAGTGCCTCGTTCATTGCTACCATGCACAACCTGTACCCAGTTGAACTGCTGTCCCTGGCCCTCCGAGCCAAGGGTATGGCCATGTACACCATGTTCCAGGTAAGCCTTCATCTACCCACCCATCTCAATACAATACTAACAAGCTACAGGGCGCTGCTGGAGTCGTCCACAACTACGGTATCTCAGTCGGTATCCAAAAGATCGGCTACAAGATCTGGGCCGTCTACATTGTCTACAACTTTGTTCAGCTCATCATCGCCTACTTTGTCTTCCCCGAGACGGGCAAGCTTAACCTGGAGGAAATCGACCACATCTTTGAGACCAAGGGTGCCAACCCCGTCAAGCTGAGTGTCAAGGTTGCCGACGCCAAGTGGGGTTCTCTCAAGGCGGAGAAGATCCGCGCGCGGAATGGGGGCGTTGTGGAGGTGTAGGGTGTGTTGATGAGACTACATTGTTTACGATATGAACCATATGATACCTTAGTCTGCTGGAATAGTTTGCTCTCATGGCCGTATAACTAATCTCAATAACATTGGATTTGCCTATCTTGCGATAACTTGAACTGTTGTTATGAAAAGGGGTCGTAATCACGAAAAAATTCAACTTCCATCTCCTCGCTTACTTGTTCACTCATTGAACCTCAGCTGTAGGATTGCCAAGTTCTGTTGGAGCGACTTTGGGCATGTTATGTAATAGGCAGTGTGACAAATCACTCCGGATCTTTTAAGAACCCATGACTCTCCATATTTCGCTAAGCTGAGGAATTCTCGCATGGAGGCTCAAGTAATGGCGGTGTAATTGAGATGCTTAACCTCCCCTCTTCACCCCGACAGATACGCGAGATCACAAGACGTTTCTGAACCGACGGCACGGCTAATTACCATCCAATGAAAAATGAACCTTGTACCGGCGGGTTTTTGTTGCGTTCTGTTGTCGAAGGGTCCCCGGATTCCTTACGGGATGACGGACCGACGGCCCGTGATATGCGAATAGCCGCCCTCACCCATTCGTGCGCAAGTGAGAGGGGTTCGGCTACCTCCATAGGATCCAATATCGGGACAGTTTTACCCGGCTTTCAACGAACCATTTCTCTTGGGCACGGGTACGGGCGCTCGTGAGCACAACCTCCACTAATGCATGCATGTTTTCCCCTCTGACAACGCATGATGGTGAAATCCTGTGTCGTCACGTTTTTGGGGTATTATTTCTAGACTGAGTAGGC
This sequence comes from Fusarium liriodendri, assembly GCA_023509735.1. NCBI lineage: Eukaryota > Fungi > Ascomycota > Sordariomycetes > Hypocreales > Nectriaceae > Fusarium > Fusarium liriodendri. The sequence continues at coordinate 59,452 of JALLKD010000443.1, read as the reverse complement.
TCTGCGGGTAGGCTTCTTGTTTCAACATTTTCCACTATCACGAGTTTCTGACAATATGACTTCTCAGGAGTTTGATGAGTCCATCAAAGGAGCTCTCCCTCCTGACTTTATCTGGTGAGTTTGTTCATTAAACCAAGAGCGCGATCTGACATCGGGCAGGGGATGGGCTACAGCGGCTGCCCAGGTTGAAGGCGCTTGGGACAAGGATGGAAAAGGCCCATCCATTTGGGATACCTTTGCCCACACGCCCGGCAAGGTGAAGGACGGAAGCACTGGAGATGATGCTGTGCGGTCCTACGACCTGTACAAGACAGATGTTGCCTGGCTTAAGAAGTATAGAGCGACGGGCTACCGCTTCTCGCTTGCTTGGTCGCGCATAATTCCTCTTGGCGGAAAAGACGACCCTGTTAATGAGGAGGGTATCGCTTATTATAACCGACTGATTGATGAGCTTCTCGCTCACGGCATCACTCCTTTCGTCACCCTTTTCCACTGGGATATTCCGCAAGCCCTGGAGGATCGCTATGGGGGTATGTTGAACAAGGAGGCCTACACACCCGATTTCATTCGCTACGCGCGGGTCTGCTTTGAGCGGTTCGGAGACCGCGTCAAGAACTGGATCACATACAATGAGCCCGGCGTATACTCCCTCGCCGGCTATGCCGCAGGAGTACACGCACCAGCACGATCAAGCTTTCGTGACCGCAACGAAGAAGGCGATAGCAGCACTGAACCCTTCACCATCGGCCATACGGAGCTTGTTTCTCACGCATATGTGGCGGACATGTATAAAAAAGAATTCAAGCCAACTCAGCAAGGAAAGATCATGATCACTCTTCATGGCAACTGGTCTGAGCCTTGGGATGCAGACGACCCCAAGGATCAAGAGGCTGCGGAACGGGCACGAGAGTTTGAGATTGCCTGGTTCGCGGATCCCCTGTATAAGACGGGAGATTACCCAGCATCGATGCGAGCTCAGCTTGGCGACCGACTTCCGCGATTTACTCCAGAGGAAAGCAAGCTTGTTCTTGGCAGCTCGGAGTTCTACGGCATGAACTCATATTCTGCGTTTTACGTCAAACATCGCGATGAGCCTGCTGATATCAATGATCACAAGGGCAACATTGAGCAGTCCGATGAGAATAAGCAAGGCCAACCTCGAGGACCTATGAGTGACACATACTGGCTTCGCACAACGCCTTGGGGCTGGGCAAGATTGCTTCGTTGGATATGGAACCGCTACGGTGTTCCAATCTACATCACAGAAAACGGCACCACCGCACAAGGCGAACACGACTGGAAGCCCAAAGGACCCGACGACGTCCTCGAAGACCCCTTCAGAATCGACTTTTACAAGAGCTACCTCACCGAAGTCGCCAAGGCGTCTCAGGAAGGTGTTATCATCAAGTCTTATTTTGGATGGACGTTTACGGATAACTGGGAATGGGCTGCGGGCTACTCGGATAGATTCGGATGCACTTGGATAGACTTTGAGAGTCCTGAGAAGACGAGGTATGCCAAGAGGTCGGCTTACTTTTTGGGAGATTTTTTCGACCATCTCATTCGCAAGGAGTGAGGCTTGTAGTTTAGAGTATGAATCGAGTCTTTTATTGAGGTGATTTCTGTTCTATTCTAGCCACTGGAATCTATTTATGAAATGCCTAAAAACCACTGCTTTTGAGACCCTGGCAAATTATGGCATTGAGCCTAGTATCCTAAACACTTGGGCCCTTATTGATATTTTGCTCTCCCTCATATACTAGAGGTTATCCTGAAGACATGGCGAGATAGGAGCGCTGCATTAACGCCGAAGAAAAGTTCCAGTTCCCATATGCTCGGCCTTATTAAACATGCGATCCCTCAGCGCATTCCTTGGTTACTTCCTGATGCTTCGCCGGTAACTTCCGGTTCCTTCGGCTTGAGGTCTTCAATCATTCTCTGGCAGTTGGTGCATTTACAGCTCGGATCTCGAATTATGTCTTCGTCCACGAGCTTCTGCTTCAGCTTCTCGGGTTCTTTCTGTGTTGTGTCCACGGTCATAAGGGCAGGTCCCCGAGTCAACATATAATTCGATCCGTAAATCTTTGTGAGACCGTCTATAAAGACTTTCTTGTCGTAGATCCACTCCACGGGTATTTTGTGGGTGGTAAAGTAACCTGGCCAAACACTAGCCATTTCGTGAAGTTGGTTCCTTGATGGGTTGACCGATAGTTGACAGTCTGATTTGATGCAAGTTACTATTGCTGGTGCTGAGTCTGGTGAGGTCAAGTGAGTGGGCATGTGGAAGAGTATTTATATCCCAAGCCGAGACTTGCTCAGGGGTTGTGTAACACTGATGCAGAGACACGAGCGATTGGAGAATCACAAGAGTGAGTGAGCGTACTCGGTCAATGCTTCGTGATTCATAAGAGGACGGGAACCCAAGTCTAGCATTGAGTAATTGTCGAAAAGGTTGATAATTTAATGTTGCACGTAGCCGACAAACCCGAGTGCAGTGGTGTAGTAAATATTTCCACGTAACCCACAAGTAGATGACAGTGATAAGCCCTTACTAAAGATCCTACGGTCTTTAAGCGAGGCCAAATGGGGAATGATTCGTACCGAGATACCTAATTGGCAATGCGCATACATGTTTGTTATGCCTATTATAGCCGGTAAAAATAGTCTTACTCGAGTGGCATCTTGCGAAACCCAAGAGTAGCTCCTCACCTCTTAGCACGTAATTAATTAAATATGAGTAGGTTACGGGAACTCAAGGATACGTTAGTGTTTCAAGCTCTTAGGGTTGCATGGAAGCGCAAAGACCTCCTACTGGATCACCAGACATCCGCAGAAACGCGGGAGGGAAATGAGCTTTCGAACCGATAACCTGAGCTTACCATTTTCAAATAATTATCCATCACTTCAGCCGCTTTGAGAAGAGTGTAAGAGAACATAACCTTTAGAACTCGCTCCATGGCGGCTCTTGGAGAAGCCACACAAACAAAAGTCCCAACGGAAGCCAGGATGGTCTCTTGTTACAGGCGTTTTCAAGGTCACAGTGGCCTTTAAAATGTTATCCGTGTAAGTTTCCCACTGGCCCGATGGCCCCTTTCCCATTACGATGTTTTAATGAATTGGCTTTTGATGCTCTCATGTATTGATGTCAGTGTCTTTTGCTACTGTGGCTGATAGATTCTTGCTATCATTGCAGATAATGATAGAATAAAATAAACCTCCTTTCACGGTCTCTGCCAAAATATCTAACCAACTTTCATGCCCCATTTTACCGCCAGAGGGATTAATTGGCCTCTTTTCCAAACTTTCAGTTTTCCATTCTCTGCGATGCCCTCAACGTAACCTTCGTCAGGCTCAATATGCTTGCTTAATGGGGCACTCAAGATGACAGATTTAAGGTTGGCAAGACCAGAGAGAACTGTCTTTAATTTCTCAAAATCCATCTCCTCAATACCGGTGGGAAGGGTAAGTAAACCGCCGTAGAGACCGCTATTGCTAAGAGCAATCCAAATCTTCAGACTCCTTAGGTTTTGGAACCTTTCAAGATGTAACCAGTGAAAGTCACAGGGTTCGTGGACTTTGGGCTCCAGGTCGTCGCTAGGCTCGCCTTCTTCGCAGCCCCAATTCTTATTAGCTTTCTCTCTTGTGGCCATGGTCCAGCAGCAGCGGTGGTGCAGAGGGTAGTTCCGGTCAAGCGAGATTTCGATGTTACGGGCATACTGGAGGAAGGCCGGGGGCGGTTTTATGCGATCTTCGTAGGAGCCCCTCCATGCCCTCAATATTGGGTGTGTGTTGCAAGACCCGAAGAGTCCTTGGATGGCCAAGTAATCCGTTACAACAAAGGTTGTGGATTGGTAGATGGATCTTAGGCATTCTGAGGATCTGTACTTCTTTGTTAGATTGAGTGCAATGGGGTTATCGTATTCACGCACATGATCTTGCATGTCAATAGCATGGCCATATAGGAGCCTAGAGCAGAAGAATCTTTTCGATTCGCCGCCATCTCTTTCTTGATACTGCACCAACAATCATGTTCATCAAATTCCTCGGGTTTCTCAAACTGTTCAGAGTCCCAATTCTCGACCACACATTCAAAGAAACTCTCCTCGCAGGCCCAATGGTCCATCCACTTGGACCAATTTCTTCGTTGATAAGGAATCTTATTCGCGACCCTGTCGAAAGAATTGAACATTTCGATAGGCAAGGCATCGACCTCCTCTTGTAGGCGATCCCCGACGTAGAATTCCGTCTTACACGGCCATCGGGCCAAATGAACCTCGCTTAGTTTCTCATCGCGATACCTTGCATGAGAGACAATGTGTTGCCGCAGGCCGACACAACGCCAGAGTTCGAGATAAATAGCTTCACGAACCTCGGACGGCAGACGGGCGACGAATGGAGACTGAGATTGAGAGTGGAATGTCATGGTAGAGCCGGAGGGAGAAGTAGGAAAAGAAGATCAATTCAACACTGAGAGGATATCAAGAGGAGGAGGGAAAATATGTTGGTCATGAGTGAGACTGATCCCCTCTTTTCAGCACAATGAATTAAATTAGCGGGGTTGGTTATGAAACGCGCATGGGTATGTACACGATTTGAGCAAAATATCTGACACGATCTGAACTTGTCCAATTGGCTAACCTCACCCTTGACTCCCTGAGTTTCAGACAACACTATACAGGGATTCCGAGCCGTGACCGTATATGTACGTCTGCTATCCAATACCCTTTGAGAAAACTATATTGAAAATGCAGGATCCGTGTAGGTCAGAGATGTTAGACGACGGAGATTATTCCGATCACGCGATACTGTCAGCTCGGCGAAAAAGCCGCGGTTAATCGTTCTTAGTAATCTTGTAAATCACCGCCTGTTAAATTCGGTTAAACCGCTGCGAACAGTTACCCCGAGAGGACCGAGTAAATGGTCTCAACACTCTCTCATTGGCTCAGCGAAGACTCTTACGTGGGGCGCTCAACACTGTAAGCCCCGCCTCTCGGTGGTTGATCCCCCGCGAGGTTCAAGCTGCATACATAGCAACAAACATCTGGGGAACCCGGATTTTTTTCGACCTACCTACCTACGTTAGACAATAATCACTTCATCATGGTGCGTCCCTGCCCATCGGCGTCTTGTTTGCTGGTTCGCCAAGCAAGCCTAGTTGGCTAACACAGACCAGCATAACAGCGAAACTCAACAGGATGGCAAAGCATCTTCCAATCTTCCACCGGCGACGGCAACAGTTCCCGTGAATTCACATCCCGGAGAAAAGCCACCCCTCGACACCTTGATTAGCACTCTCGACTTTGAGGAAGTAGCCTCAAAGACCCTCAACCCCAAAGCATGGGCCTTTTACTCTTCAGCAGCGACGGATCTGATAACAAAAGGCATGAATGCAGCTTGCTATGATCAAATGATCTTGCGTCCTCGAGTGATGGTCGATGTTGAAAAAGTCAGCACCAAGCAAAAAATTCTTGGCTGCGAGAGTGGTGTCCCGTTTTACTTCTCTCCGGTTGCAATGGCCAAGTTGATTCATCCCGAGGGCGAGAAGGCGGTTGCGCGAGGATGCAAGGAGAATAATGTCATTCAGACTATCTCCACACAAGCATCCTACCCCGTCGAAGAGATTGTCAAAGAAGGAGAGGCTGGACAGTCCTTCTTTTACCAACTATACGTCAACAAGGACCGGAGCAAGAGTGAAGATCTCCTCGCACGAGTCCAGGCATTGGGCATCAAGGCAATTTTTGTCACTGTCGACGGCCCAGTTCCTGGAAAGAGAGAAGCAGATGAGAGATCAAAGGCTGAGGAGGGTCTCTCTATTCCAAGCGGCTCCAAAGCCAAGAGCGACAGCAAGGGCGGCGGTTACGGGCGCATCATGGGTAACTGGGTAGATGCATCGCTCAGCTGGAAAGACATTGCTTGGTTGCGAAAGGCCTGGTCTAGTCGTATTGTGCTCAAGGGTGTCATGACCGCCATGGATGCCAAGCTTGCGGCTGAGCACAAATTAGATGGCATCGTTCTAAGTAATCACGGCGGCAGAAACTTGGACACTAGCCCAGCAACCATCCTACTACTGCTCGAACTTCAGAAAAATTGCCCTGAAGTATTTGATCAGCTCGAGATATTGGTCGATGGAGGTATTCAACGTGGAACTGACGTTTTCAAAGCGCTGTGTCTGGGGGCAAAGGCCGTGGGTGTGGGTAGGGGATTCTCGTACGCTCTTAACTATGGCGAAGAGGGTATCAAAAAATATGTCGAGAGTAAGTACTTGTTCGGAAAAATGACATCGGCCTGAGCTAATTACTTCTCAGTACTCAAAGACGAACTCGAGACAACGATGAGGCTTTGTGGTATCACTGATCTCTCTCAAGTCCACCCTGGGTTGGTGAACACGGGTGCCGTGGATCACCTCGTGCCCGGTCTAGATGGGCACCCATATGCGAAGTGGCGTCCTAAGGCATCATTGTAAAGAAGCTGGCCTTTTCGGTTGTGTAGTCATATTTCAGGTGACGGTTTCTCTATTCGATTGAGACTTCTTACTGCCGTGTTGGTTTAAGTTTCTTGCGTCATTTTCACCGATGGCCTCTTCTGAAGACCCGATTGAGTGACAAAGACCAGGACTGTTGCCTTCTAGAATAATATAGGTACAAATAGAGCGTTTAAATAGGGTATGAGCACAGGACGTGAGCCTTTCATAGATTCTGGCAATGGTTCTAAAGAGAATAGGAAAAGAGTTCAACTTTACTTTAGGGTAGGTCTATCCAACTAACAATGCAAGACGCCACGCGATGCACTCAAGACTTGTCTAAAGGGACCTAAACAAGAAGATCCATGTAAACTCATACTCTGAACGGGTTCCTTTGAATAATCAAGTTAGTTGGCAAACGAGTTCAACGTGCGTGAGTAGGACCACGCGGCAAAAAGAACCCTCCCCGTATCCACACGAGGAAAATTTGACAAAAAAAGGAATTTGAGCTTGATCATTCGACCACGCCAGGATTCGAACCTTTGGATGATGTTAGAGGGGGATTCAATGGATGCTGCTGCGAATGAACTAACCTGGAATCTCTAGAGAGTTCGGGAGCTCAGAGACCGAAATCTAGCGCCTTAGCCATTAGGCCACGCGGCCGATGGGAAGCGGGTTTGTTAAACAAGATGATGGGGTCCCTCTGCATCGTGAGCAGATTTTTCATGAGTGGATGCAAGGATGACCCACGTTGTGGACCACATCGTCGTCCCGGAGGTGATTCGGCCGGAGATGACGGAGTGCCGAGAGCCGCCGATGGTGCCCCACACTTTCCTCGGACTACCGGCCTTGGTCCGGACCTGGCTCAGTATGCAAGCCATCCATGAGAGAAGGCAAGACACTATTTCTCGTTTCATCATACATTCAAGACACTTTGTAGATATTGCAGCATATGAAAGCGGGAAATCCGGATCCCGGCATAATTGTCTGGTGGCTATGCTCGATAGGCTCTGTTTCCAACGAAAGTTGGCCTTGCTGGAGATGAGACTCTCACACATCTGCTCAACGAAGAATGGTGTTTGCTGAACTACGTGATTATTGATGCATGATCACGAGGTATCTTTCCTTTATCACCACAAGCTGTAGGCGTGAGTTGTTCACCTCTCGGCCCATTACATCTGCATCTAGCCGTTGCCAGCAACTGCTTCATACCTACGTGTCTATGAAGTAAGTAACAAAGCAGACACGTCACACGGGCTAGAAACCGATCACATATGAGAATATTCATTAAGCTACTGCATCACTGTTGCAAACGGGGCGTTCTCTGGGCCCAAACGAATCGTTCTTTGACTGAAAGGTATAGTTCAAGACACTATGCAGCAACCCGGGACAGCGGATACGTGGCGTGCCACGTTTAATGGCCCTACTCAAACCCTTCATTCGTTTGTTTAATGCTTGGCATAGTAGTCTCCGGAAAGTGAGAGAATCTCTTTCGATATTGCCTTGTTTGGGTTCGCAACTCATGAGGATCATAGGCTTGGATGACCACGTTGCATTCTTCTCCTCGCTGCCCTCGCATCCAGAACCAGAACACTACTTAAACACCTTCAAATCCCCCAGAAGCTCATACCTACTTCCCACTTCCCATGCACACCATCTTCAAGACTTTCTTGGCCTAGCACAACAACATTGCGAGACAGCTTTGAAAAATGGCGAAGAATTTCACCCAGTGGGATCCCAAAATCCGGTTGTCGGACACCATCAAGCTAGATGACTTGGAAATCACCTTTCACCGAACCGTTCGTGTCCCAGACAACTTTGACGAGAACAAGCTGGCCCCATCACTCGGTCAGTTCCCGTTGTTCAATGTCGCCGAACACGCAGCAAAGCTCCCCCCAGTGATGGCTCAGAAGGGCGGCCTCTTCTTTCCCATGTTCCGTAAGTGACCACGACCTTTTACTTCCAATCTCGGGTAGCTGATGCGGGAGGCTTCTTTGTTGTTAGAGCGCGAGGCAATGTGGATTGGCTTCTCCTCCCAGAAGAAGTACGCTGTCAAGATCTACTCCGGCAACGTCAACGTCATCTCAGGCGAACCGGCCGTCGAAACTGCTAACACCTCCCTCCATCGCCGCAAACTTCTTAAAAGGGCAAGACTATACAGGATTACATCGTGGTGCCTAATCAGGACTGGCTTGATGGCTTCGCTGTTGAGCCAGGCGTGGTCCGCCAGTTTGTGGCCATGCCGATGAGAACCGGATACTCGGTTGAGTCTCAGGTTACCGGCAATGATACCGTTGGGGGTCTACAGTTCGAGATCACTCGCCTTGATCGTTCTCCGAAGGGTAATGACGATAGTGGACCCAAGGAGGCGAGATTCACCATCAAGTTGGTGACCGGCAACACTGAGCTTTTTTTCAAGGTCAGTCACCGCACTCGGGTTGACGGACTCATGCGCTGGGCGCAGAAAATGAGCAAGTCGCGTGAATATCCGGTCATGGAAAAAGGCGGTTTTCATCTTCTTTTTGACGGCTGTCGCCTCTCAGGTAATTCCGTCTGATTCATGATGATGCAGTAATGTTGGATTGCTAATGGCTGTAGCTGGCACCACGCTAGGAGACTACGAGGGGATCCAGGATGTACGCTGCTTAACCTTTCCTTATCCATCTAGTATCCTAATGCTAACATTTACACAGGGGGGTGTTATTGAATGCCATAGGGAGTATGTCGGTGGCGGCGGTGGACGAATGCCAACTTACCCTGAGCCACAAATGAACCTTGCAGCTGGGGGTCTCATTAAGCAAGGAGTTGTTGAGCTACCCCAACGCGACTACCAAAAGACGAACACCATCGCATTCAACGTTCAGATCCTGAACAGTGCTGCCTTTCAGCAAGTAACTGGGAACCCGCCGCCCCCAAGCCCTGTTTCTGCTGAGACCTACGCCAAGAGTGGTTACCCATTCTTCTCGGTGTTTGAAGAGCCAACCAACGTTGCGGGAGACTTTGTTGCCGTGCGCTCCATCGGCCAGCTCAACGGAGATGCTGACCCACCCCTTCAGTTTCCCCTCGTTGACGCCAAGACTGGGGTTTCCCTGGCCAGCGGCACGGCTGGGTTCCTTAACCCGGACGGTCCCAAGAAAGAGTTCAAGTTTGCCTGGGAGATTACCAAGGAGCTAGGACGGGAGTCGAATGACTCCTGAGACCCGATCCTTATTATGTGTGATGGATTGTCTCTCCCTCATGGTAGCGAGCTTGTTTGGGGAAGACAGAGAACAAACCTGTGAGGCATGTCTAAAATGTGTCTGGGACATCGATAGAGATGGTTTTGGCATGTACTAAGGGTGAAAATAAAAAGAGTTTAGGGAATTGCTTGTTTGGCACTGCTTGTTGTGGCAAGTGAAAGTCTAGCCAACCCAAGTTAACCTTCAACGCCCACGTAACGATCGACGACGCTGGTGATTCGACTCTTCCTTAATTAACCACTTGTGCCAACTCTAGTGCCTGAAACACGGTTCCCCGACTGCTGTTTAGGTCCTCGCCATCATGACTTGCCCTCGCCTCGGAAATACTTTTGAGCTGCCATTTCATCAGGATAGCACCCAGTTGCCTCCTTGTAGTGGTCGTTGAACTGCTCCTTGTTTTTCAACACAGCCTCCAAATCCTTGGTCATGACTTCAATCTTCTTTGGAGGTTTTCCATCGACAGCTTCTTTCAGACTTCTATGCCGTGCCAAGCTAATGGCACTAAGTAGGACTGTTACATCAGTCACTGTTAGCAATCTGGACAGTTTCATGCCTGGAACGGGGTCTGGGCTTACGATTTCGAATGTCTCGCCCGTTGAGCTTGAGATTGGTCGGGTACTGTTCCCTGCTCAGAACCACGTCTCGTGCAGTAGATCGAACAACAATAGTCGGTTTAACGGCCGAACCACCCGTTTTTAAACATCCAGAACCACTCTCCTGGTCCTCCTCCAATTTGTCGAATAGCTTTCTCCAAATTTCTGTTCGCTCCGCATCGGTGGGACGCTCATATTGCACTGCCAGATGAATGCGAGACATCACAGCCTCGTCGAAGAGACCGATCCCATTGGATGTCTACGAGGCAATTGGGGTACGTGATCAGAAGAATGACAGGGCCAGAGAAGACAAACCGGATACTCACGAGAAATAAAAGACCTGGAAAGTACTCCATCGAGCGAAGAAAGGCTGCGTACGAGATGTAAGTAGAGTGAAAGGAATTCCGTAGATAAGATGTAAAAACCAACCAGTAACGAGGGCGTTGCGGCCCGTTTGCCCAGGTTCACGTTGCTCCATATAGACCTCGGCCTCATCGATGAGCACAATGGCTCCCCAGATGGCTGCACGGCTAAGCCACTTCATCAGCCGTTTCTCCATCTGGACTTCTTCCGTGCCGAGATCTGCTACAGAGAGACTCAGAAGGGGTCGTCTGGTCTTTTTCGCGATCAACTCCACCGTCATGGTCTTTCCAGTGCCCGGAGAACCTGTCCTCTTCAATCAGCTTCTATTCCGTCTCGTATTTTCTGGAAGGAATGATGGCACATATAATCACTGCTAGCCTTACCGTGAAGAAAGATGACCTGCCCTCGGCCTTTGCGTTCGATAAAGTCTGCGCTCCAGTCGGTAGTCCAAGGTTTCAGAGCAGTCCCCCTCTCGAGGCGAACCAGCTGCCGCCTCGATCATCTCTTGCTTCTCCGGGCTCATAATCAAGTACTTCATTGGGTTGCTGTCAATGACAAGATCTTCAACGAAGTTCATATCAAAGACAGCTAAAAGGTAAAGTTAGATATCGGGCATAATGGCGAAGGCGAACTTGTTACCTACCCCATTCTCGCTTCCCGAGTGCAAATCCTAGGACAAAGGCTGGAAGAAGAAGATAGTGTGTAGGATCTAGTTCGGTTGCTGCGGAGCACTCCATGCCGTTAAGCTTGGAAAAGAGTGGCCCTCCGCCTAGGTCCTGTGGCTCTTCGCCCAAAGCACTTGGCCCTGCTAGGCTGGGACAGTCCAACGCCTCAAGCTTGTAGCTTTGGTGATCCACGATAATTTCTCCTTTATACTAATGTGACGAAAGCATATGTTAGTCTCATCTCAGGTCGTATTCAGGATTGTAGTCCACACTAGTTTAGCTTACAAGATACGGCTTGTCACTGATGACGGGCCCGTTGTACCGCATATAGCTCTGCTGGTTGCAAATAATGCGATAGTATCGTTTACCGCGTTCTATCAGCTGCGACCGTGTGACCTCCTGATCAGGTGCAAACTTGGTCGGAAAAGCAGGGAGCTCGGTAATGACCTTTGGGCCATAAAACCGGTTCACATGGACGGTGCGGGCACGCCGCTGCAGAGACCCGTTGTCATAAGCAAGGTTCCAAAGAGCTAGTTCCCACTGGTCTGCCGGGTGCGGATCGATCAGCGGCGACTTAGTCTTGTTGAACGGCAAGTGAGTGATACTCATGACGACGAAACCACTCAGCTTCTTACTGTCGCCTAGCGTGCCTAAGAAGACGATATCTCCTGGCTTGAAAAGCAGCCAAAGAAAGTCATACGATGCGCTCCCAGAGTCGTACAAGTTGAGCTCAGGTTTAACGATTTTATCCCACGTGCGTTGCACCGGAGTCGCCGTCAGCACTGTATGCAGATGGTTGTAGGTAGTCTCATCGTGAGGAAATCCATCGCTGGACCCCATGTGAGAATTGATTTCTTGATTGCCGTTAGGCCGTTGACGTAAGATGAATTGCAAGTCGTCCCAATAATGGAAAATCTGCGGAAAAGGGTGGATCAGGAACAGCTCTCTGTGCTGGACATTGAAGCCTGGATAGTAGCGAATGAGCGCTCGCAGCACCTTCTGGGCATGGGGCGAGTGGATGCGGATGGCCGTGCGGTGTTTTTCGATCACGCGAAAGTCAACGTTTACTTTGAATTCATCGGCATCGTCTCCTGCGAAACTTTGTCGGAGCTGACTCTTGCGACGAGGCTTAGACAAGTGGTGGCCATCGATCGAGTCGAGAACATCCAGAACAGCGAGGTCTCTCCTGTCCTGTTTCTCACGATCATCTTGCTCTAACCCGTCGAAGGGTTTCTAAGAATATCTGAAAGTCGTCTCACCCCCTTCACTATAGATATGGCTTAGTGTATCTAGAGAACCGCCTTACAGGATTGATTAACTTACACACAGGTCAATCGGTAGAGAATCTTGCGATCTCCGCTACTGGATAAAGGCATAGGCGGTAGCCCTGATGTATCTCCCTCTACCCCCTGGGCAGTGTCACGACTTGTCTCGCGTAATTCGCTAGGTTGGTTACATTTCTTCTTGGCTCGATGGGTCGCGTACTCCCTTCCACCAACTGGCCCTGAATATCGATCCGGCTCAACGTGAGGCTCTTCTTTTACACTGAGTTTATGGGGACGGGAAGACATTTGGCCGTTAGCGATCGAAGACCGTCTCAAGCAGCTCAGGCCGCTGAGTTGAACTCTTGATTCCCCCCAAAATTGAGCGCTGGGAAGGTCGAGAGGCACTTTCGAGGACTAGACCCGGATTGAACGCATATAAGTTAGTGAAAACGTGGAGTCTTCGAACAAAAAAGTCCAAGTAAAGGACTGGAATCTGATGGTTGACGGGATGTTTATGAAGTCAAGCTCCGTTAGCTTCGAGTCTTCGTAAGTCAAGGTTTGCAAAGGGAATATGGATCCGTCCATCATATCATATACTAGTGCGGGGTAGGTCTGCCTTGGGCGTGAACGGGATTGGGCATTGTTTGCTGACTGGTCGCGTTCCAATGTCTGTTTCCAAGGTGGTTCGCCCTGGTTCGCCATGATAGTGATTGGCTTGAGTGCTCATAAAGCGTTGCCTTGTTGTTGACAGCCCGGCCCAGCCACATAATGTCTCATCATGCATATTGAGACATTAAATCCCTCAGAAAACTACATATGCCGAGGCAACGCACCTTTTTGTATTAATCATGAATGTCAATCACTGTTGACAATGTCATTCGGTTGGAGCGCCGGCGATGTGTTTGCCGCAGCACAGCTCCTATGGGGCTTATACAAGGCTTTGGACGAAAAAGAAGGCGCTCCTGAACACTATCGAAGATCCGCATCAACTCTAAGGACTGTCCAGTTTCGGCTACGGTACTTGAGCAAGGTGGTTGGAGAGGACGCGAACGCAGACCCCTTGTCTGAAACCGAAGAAGCCAGCCTGCTTGATAGCGCGGATAAAGATGATATTCGTTACACCATTGTCAGTCTTAAGCTTTCAGTCGGAAGGCTCGAAGCCCTAGTCAAAAAGGGATGTGACTTGAAGCTAGATCCGACCAAGAAGAAACGGCGTCGAGACTGGCCCATGGATCAGATAAACAAACTACGTTGGTACACGTTGAACCAGGACGAGGTGGACGGCCTGATTCAGCATATGCTGGAACTCACTGCTCCCCTATCGGACATGCACCAGAAAATAAACAAGTGAGTGTCTTCTCTCTAACCAAACAACGATTACTCTTATCTGGAGGTCCACAAGCTTACTGAAGCGACAGTGCCGTTGTCAAAGAGCTAGCAGCCAGCCAAGGGGTATACCACGAAACTCAACTGAAATATCTCAAGGCAATTTTGGAACAGGTTATAGTGATGGCAAAGGGACTTGCTCAAAATCAACTGCTAGGTTTGAACCAGGACGAAGAGGAGAAGGGGCAGGTGCCCTTGCTTCACACTAGTCCCGAGCTCGGCATCTCTCCGCCAGCTGAGCCGGCATCAACGGTCGGGTCAGCTCTATCTCATCTCACGAGCATTGCTCATGAGATTATGAATCCGGGCCTACGAGCGAGGGCGTTGAACTTGAAGGCTGATCACCATGTTAAGAATGTCTTCACCAGTTGGTACAAAGGCACGATCCCAGCACGGCTGTGGCTGCATGGCGATCAGGCCGGCACCGTGAGCGCGATAGCCTACATGGCCGCTCAAGATCAAAGACGGCCAACTATTGCCTTCTCGGGACGCCACGCTGCCGGTGGCCGACTACTCACGGATAAGGAGAAGCTCTACCGGATGGTGTACTCGCTTCTCTTTCAGCTGTTGCAGCAATTGGAAGATATCCCCACCCTAGCCGTCACCAGCGTGGACCGGCCATTTACCGAACTTCAACTGTCCATGGAGAGCATGCCGTTGGCACTCCAGTACATGCGATACTTTCTCAGTCTGCTTCCAGAGTGCATCGTTGTTGTGGACGGGTGGCAATTTATCACCCAGGATGCCGGAGAGCACGTAAAGCAGACTCTCAAGAATTTCTTGGATCTGTTTGAAAACCCACCGGAGAATTCAGGGGATGGTGATTGGTGCATCAGACTACTGCTCACGTCACCCGGGAACTCATCAATGCTTCGGGAGCTAGGGCAGGCATTTGTGCACGATTTTAATCTCAGGGGTCGCCTTAACACTGGGGCAAAACTATACACAATCCTGCTCGGCATGGACTGGTAATTCGCCTTGATTGTTTGACAGAATGATTAAATTTTGTCTCACAATTATACTCTCCACAAGCACCTATTCTACATAACTACCCAATTGAGAAAAGCACCAGTCACCAAGTCAAAGAGACTCCATGAGGCCAAGGGACAGCTGCTTAAGAGAAATCCAACAGAAACAGCGGCCAGATTCACTTTCCGTTTGATGAGTTTCTGCCCTGTACGCTGCCAAGTCCACTTGAAGTGTTTCCTGTATTGATGGTTCTCCTCATTCTCCCAAGATCACACCGGTTTCACTCGCATGTATGGTCATGTCCTTAGCCGATGAGTGGCCACTGCCCTACGGCACTTGCGGGGTCTTTATGGCAGGGGGGCTGTAGGCCTATGAGCCCCAGGCCACATGGGTGGGAGGGGACGTCATCATCCATCAGGGGGTCCCTGCATGTCAAATGCCGACGGAGAGGGATCCGACACGTCTCCCCCCTGCCACATGACATTGAAGACTAGATTGGGTATGTAAAAATGAAGCTGCTCCCGAGCAACAAGGTCATCAGACCACAGAGTCCAAGAAACTATGGCGATTCCTCAGCTGGGGCTCCATGGTTTCCTTGGCATATCCCTCTCCATAAGGCTTGTCAGGGGATTGCCGCCCGCGAAATTGACACCTCTCTAAGTACAAACATTAGATCCCTGCACGACCCGTGGCCAGTATGGGACCGGCTTTGCCGCATAGCCCGTCTCCAATCCATCTTTATGGGGGCATTCGTCCACTGCACTTCCGAAAAACATCCCGGCATCTGTCAACTTGACCCCGATGCGGTAGGGAACTACACTTGTGAAATCTCAGGATTCAGAGTCCTGCGGATGCAGCAGCCTGGAAGCATTTGGCACAGGCAGTCACCTCAGCTCATCCAGCGCAGCCACCAAGTGCGGGAGATCGACCTCCCCCAACACCAGGCTCACTCACATTCATGGGCCTGGTGACTGGCTTGGAAAGCTTTAGTGGCGTTTCAAGAGTACTCAGGAGAAGGGTTGAATTGACTCATGCAGCCAAGCTTCTGGAAGAAACGTGCTCCGCTGCTCCCAGGCAAACAAGCCGGAACTCACTAGACTGCATGGGTTATCTGCATCCTGGCAGAGAATGTAGCATGGGCAAGGGCTAGTTAGAGAATAATCTCCTATTGATCAATGTGTGTGGCTGGCTCACGGGAAAAGAAATGGGACGGCAAGACAGACTTCTACTTGTGGTAAGCAGAGCAGAGGCAATGGAGCCAAACACAATCCAAGGCAGCCCAACAGCCACGTGTAACGAAAGCCAAATTACAGGTCACGTTGACGGGCTTCCGTCCTTGCAGCCACACACACTCACCGCCTGCGATGAAGGAACTCCCCCCCCTTTCAATGAACGCGGCATTGCGAACCTGATGTTGAGGCTCCCGATTGTCTCACACACCAGGCAAACGTTCACTGCAAGGTCGGCACTTATCCGCCTCTCGCACGGATGTCACCTTGGCAGGGGAAGGGTCCAGGCCTGAGGGGTTAGCCTTTCGCGAAGTGTTCAGGGCAAAGACACCTAGACACCTCCGCATCTCTGCGGGGCTGCTCAGGGGTGCAGTTTGGCCTGCTTGTAAGATGAACTAGTCTATTTCGATCCCTTAGCCTTGCTGGATGCCCATCTCTGTATAAGCGGTTGTTGGGGCTCTGGTTACGTCAGGCCGAACCATCCCCTGAGTCGGCAAGCCCAAACTCAGGGGAGGGGAGCATCCACTTGGCGCTCGCACCCTGGCCTGTTTGAATCTTCTTGTTTTCTTGTTTGCTCATTTTGGCGAAGCGGAGTAGGTCTTCTGGGGCTTGCTCCCGGAGGCGTTCCACTGATCACGCCCCCAGCGTGTCCACTGCACTTCACCTCTTCATTGACGCAGATGACCCTTGCGGGAAATCTTCTGCGTGAAGTTGATTCCACGGGCCAGTTTTTCGTATCCGTCGCTTCTAGGGAAACATGGTCTTATTTGATGCTGTTCCCGACGAAGACGTCATTAATACCAACAACAGTGCCTGAGGCAGAGCGCTGGCGGCATCCCTTGCGAGGTGCGTAGAATTGCGCGCCATGTCCCGCTGTACAAAGAAGAAATTTGATCCAGTGGCCTGTAGCAACTGCCAATATCCCTGCAGTGAAGAGGCATCCAGCGTGTCCTTGAAAGAATTGACCAACTACAGTGTCAGGAATTGTTACGCAAGAAGGAGTAACAGTGAGAGACCACTGGGGCTAAGCCCAGCTCGAAAGCTCGTAGAAACAGAACTGTCAGAAAATATGATCAAAAAGCTGTGCACCGGGCAAGCTTCATACGTGTGAACACGACGGCACCGTGCAGCCATGCCATACATCTGGACAGAGCCACCCCTGAACAGCACCAGCTGTCAGCCCGCTCCCCGTCCCTTAGCGGCAGAGCCTACCCCTGCTCTGCCATCTGGCATCAAAGAGCCGGAGTCCCCGCGAGCCTACGGAGTATACCTCTAGGGCTTGCTTTTGTTTCGTTCCAGTCCACTCACGTTCCCTCACCCAACGGTGGTCTCCCTTTAGGGCCTGCTCATCTCGGACCGGTTGTGCTGTCGTTCTACAGCTGTATTGCAAAAATGCCAGGCTAAGATATTCGTATTGCATAAGCAAAGCTTTTGCGACAGAGCGTCGCTGGTCAGAACACGGCCAAATCTTATGGCCCGCCCGCCAACTGCACATCAACAGGAGCATGGGTGACCTTTTCCTGAGGTTTCTCAGCTCTGGTATCACCCATGTCTATTCAGCCATGTTTAGATGGGCTATTAAGGCGCTTTCACGCAAGGATCATGGTTCAGTCATGACAAGGCTAGTGTCTGAGCCTGTGCGGCTAGTTCCTCTCTCCTGTCAGAGCTCAGAGCCTGGCCATGACAGGAGTGTGACCTCTGCCAGCCTGAAGCGTCTGATATCTCAGGCTCTTTGTTGTTGTCAACGACATCTCTCTTGGACACAATATCGCAGGTTCGGTAGGTCAGCCTCTGGGGGCCGGGGTGTTGAGGGCTGGCAACCTGAGCATTTAAATATGCTGGAGCTTCTCCTTCCTACCGCAACTTTGGCCTACAACTTCATTCATTGATCACTTGATTCAGCCTATACACGATATCCTCATTCAATGTCCCTGGCAAGAACCGTTTACTGTCCACGTTCGTTCACCAACCAAGTCCCTACTCAACCAACGATTTTCGTCACAAACATCGAAACCAGGCTGCCCTCCTTCTGGGACACCATCCCCTCCCATAAGTTCTCCCAACAATCACATTTTTCCAAATAATCATGGCCGAAATTATTGTCCCTATCACCCTTTTCTGCGCCAAGTTATTCATGAAGTTCGGTGGTGACTTTCTGGATATCAACTATGATGCACATGCCTTCCTCATGATTGAGCGCAACGTCGCAGACGACATCGAAGATGCTCTCATCTTCCACCGAAAGCTTATGAGACACGTGGGAAAGGAGGGGCTCCTAAAAACACGCGCAATGGCCGCAATTGTCAAAACGCGAGAGGCCCTGGAGCAATTCCACCGGCGCATTGAGCGTGCAGACTCGAAAAACAGGCTGAAATTCATACTCAAAGACCACAGAGCAGCTAGAGCTTTCCTGCGGCCGCTTGAGATGGCACAGTCGAGTTTATCCCGTCGAGTCGACTGGATGCGGAGTGCGTTGGAGACGCTGGCCAACTCGGCTGGTGAAGAAGGGGAGTTGGCGTCCAGCATGGCGCCAGGTGTCGAGCATGAGATGGATGAGGGTACTGGAAACAATTTCTGACATGTTTTCGTGGTGGATATGCGTGGAGAGGGTGGCAGGTGGTTATTCGGAGATGTGTTGGGGGGAGGTCTTTTAGGGCTGACCGGTTAGAAAGCAGATTGAAAGCAGGATCACTTCATAGCGACCAAGAGAGAGTTTCAGTCATGGATATGGCAGCCTCTGTCAAGGTTTTATTTTTAATAATTCATCATTTCCTTGGGCTCATTCTGGCTTTCTGTCTATTCTAGTCCCCTTCTATCACCCTTTGAAGGAAGACCCAATCATCCACTCTTGGCATGTAAAAGTGTGTTCTGGTCCGCGGGAAGATGTTGTGGCAGGTCACAGTAGTATTAATGAAGGCAGAACTTAAGGGAGGGCAGTACGATTCCATTCATTGCTAACAAACTATCTGCTTGAAAAAAACAAGGCTACGGAGAGGACGAGAAGGGGGGGAGACAGGCCACTTCACCAGTTCGCGGTGCTTGGACTAGACTCCTGGTCGATCCCTTGAGTCAGAGATTGGCCATCCTCGAGACTGGGCAGCTTCTCGGTGTCAAGATTTGGCTGTTCAGGGGCACCGGCTTCTGGATATTGTTTATCGTCTGTATGTTTATTGTCGCCCGCCTGTCAATTATCGTCTGAGGGTATCGGCCGGACAGTATCGACGTCCACCACAGCAGGCTTCGAAAACTTGGTGTAGCCATTCCAAACAAGGCGAATCTCGGGAAAGACAATAAACCCAGGCTCGTTTGTCTCCCACACAGCCTCCCACTCAGAGGGTTGAGCCAGAAGATGAAGGGCGCTGTTGGCAGACGTCTCAAGGATTCCTGTGATGCACCTCTCAATCTTATCCTCCTCCCGTCGTACCCGATCGTTTCTGAGGGACTCCAGGTGTAGGGCATCGATAATGACGGGAACCATGGCGAGCGTTCTTTCTTCCCTTGGGTCGCCCTCCTTAAACCAACGGGGTGGGAGCGGAAGTAGGTCAAAGGGGTCCAGCAGTAGAGTGAACAGGAGTTCACGCCAAATACCAATCAAATCATCTCCTGCGTTCTTATTAACCTGGATTCTGTTCTTATAATCAGGTTTTAACTTACTGCCTGGGTTGTCATGCGGGACGTTTATGAGTTGGTAGCAGCTAGCGATCTCCGGGGGTAGCAGGCAGTCTTGAGGAGGACAATTTGGGTGCATGCGCTTGAAGACAAACTGTGCCAGAAAGCATTTCACCGCCGATGCTCGTGTAGCTGTGTTGGAGATGGACGCGGACCAGGTTCCGCCATTGATAGGCTTCCCGGCGAGGCGGACGAGTTCGTTTTCGTCGAAGAGAGACTCTGGAACAGGCGGCTGTGGTTGGAAGGGGGCCTTGAGGCACATCCCGACAAATCTATCGATGGAGCGTTCGAATGTGACGGCTTCTGCGATTTCCCGGACGCTCCCCAAAGGAATCATACGAAAACCGAACCGTCTCACTGAATCAATCCTGGGGTCTGCTTCCCGCCGGTTCATTGCTCGCAGGTGTGGTGGAGTCTCCGGCCGGGTGTGCACAAGCCCTCCCTCCTGGACGATTTGGATGGTGGGAGTCCTAGGAATGAACCAGACGAGAATCAAGGCTCCGACAAAGCCGGCAACAACACCGATGCCTATGGCCTGGCCAACATTGAGGCCCATGGTGAAGATGAACAAGGTGTGGAAATTGAAGAAGGTACAGAAGACGAAGGAGATGCAGAAGACGAAGGAGATGTGGAAGACGATGCGCTGGAGGCTCCAACTTGCTTTTGTACAACTGGCCCGCCCATTACTCAGGCCGACACAGCCGCGGGCAAGGAAGGATTGTGCCTCCCTGCATAAAGAGGCGTTTGTGCCGTGGCTGCTTGGCTGATTGGATTGCCTTCCCTTCCTAAGTTATTCATGTTGGTATTGTTGTTTGCTTGTGCTATTAGCGGCTGGTGATGGAGGTGTGCTAACTACCGAGACCCTTAGGGGTGTCTCGGCTGATGTGTAAGGTACCTTTACACTAGCCTCACCAGGACTAACCAATTTTGGCCTCCTGGCGATGGCATCCATGCAGCTCTCCGAAAGTCACGTATTGGAATTATGACCTCCAGCTCCATCTGGCTGGTGACTTCCTGGACTTGCCTGTTGCTTCCTGAGGCATCCAAGTCGGTCGGTCAGGAAAAGGATGTCATAATGGTCAGGGCAGCCATCGATTTGCTCCCCAAGCCTATTGCTCCCCAAGCCTACTTTCCTCTCATCAACTTGAAGCTTACCCAGTCTTTCTTGATATACCCAATCCGGCATTTATTCGCTCAGCATACCTAAGATGGCATTCGATCTGATCGTCGGCGTTGACTTTGGCATGAGTGGTAAGAGCCCCTTCTCATTGACTCGTTCCAATGCACACTCTAACCAGTGCCGACACAGGCACAGGAGTCGCTTATCACCAACCCAAAACCGCTCCTAACCCGACCGAAATCGACGACGTGAACTACATCCGCTGGGGATCCCAGCCAACGATCGAGAAAGTCCCGACGAGACTGGTATACACACAAGACGGCCACAGGAGGGAGCTCGTCTCCTGGGGAACGGACATTCCCGTGGACAACAAGACCATTCTTATCGAAGAATGGTTCAAGACAAAGTTCGGGGAGCCAGATGCTGACCAAGCAAAAGTCGAGAAGCTATTTCTCGACTATCTGAGTCGACTGCATTCGGAGCTGGCCCGGCGGTTCACCCGCGATGTACTGTCCGGGAAACCCTGGGCCGAGGCAAACGTTGCTTTCCATTTGAGCGCACCCAGCATCTGGGATGCGGCTATGGTCGGTCGTTTTAAGGCCTTGGTTGAAGCCGCAGGGTTTGGCCAAGCCCAAAATGCTGTCCACGGCCGTGGTGTCCGCATGGTTGATGTAAGTCTGGTAGAGCCGCAAGCAACAGCAGCTTTCCATCTCTGCGCAGAAGACACGTCGGTCAAATTCAAGGTCAGGAGCCCCCAGCTTGGTCACTCAATACTTGCTGATAACTGTTGTTTAGAACGGACAGTGTGTCATGGTCGTCGACGCCGGCGCCGGCACAGGGGTACACCCTAACCCCCGAGTGCCACTAGTTCTTTGGCTGACTGATCCCAGGACTTCTCCCTCCTGAGAGTTAAGAACGATGAGAGGGGCGCTTCTCGGTTGGACGAGGAGTCCCCTGTCCATGGTAAGTGGGCTCTTGCCTCCGGTGGCGATGATGGTAACTGACTGAACCCCCGAAAGGCGGCAGGATTGGATCCTCATACATTGACCGAGAGCTTGAAACCCGCATCGCAGAGGTCATCCAACCCCACAGTCATCTATTCAACTGCAAAGTTGAAAAGGTGGCATGGAGCATGAGAAGCAGCGACGCCTTCCAGGAAGCCAAACACCTCTTTGGGACAGACGAGGCACAGCCAGAGATTCCTGTGCCTCACCTGAAGAACCCTGGAAGCAGTCTGGGCGATCGGATTCGGGATGGATTGCTGATAGACATCCAGTAGGTCCCGAAGATGAAGGCTAATGTTCCGGTGACTGACGCAATGTAGGAATGACCTCGAATACGCCTTCGACAAGCAACTAGGCAAGTTTTACAGCTTCATTTTCATGTCAACGGTACTAACAATCCAGGCAGCACTATCTGTTGCTTTCTGGAGGGCTAGGTAGCTCAGCCTACGTCCAAAAGAAACTCAGGGAGTTTTGCACCAAGGAGGACCGCCTCAAGAACACACGGGTGATAGTGTCCCATCACCCTCGCATGGCCGTTTCAATGGGCCTTGTCTTTGATGCTGTGAGCAACCGGTCATTGTTGGCCGAGGTCTGTTGTCGGAATTCATTCGGCCTGGTGTTCCGGATGCCAAATGACAACTCGCTGGTGTCAAGATGGACAGCAAAGGTGAAAGGGTTCAAGCTATGGGGTTTGCGTCGCAAGCAAGACCCTCTCACCAGTGGTGTCAATTGGTTCATCAAACAAGTAAGTTTGCTTCACCGTATCTCTTGTCTACAACACGCCCGCCTGCTGATACGGTTCAAGGACGATAAAATTGCCAACGGTGACGAGAAGTCATATACGTATAAAGCCTGCTTCAAGGCTGATGGGCCCCGCGTCTGCGACATTGAAATCGTAGCATCGTCTAATGAGACTCAATTGTCATCCGAAAAAGGTATACCCACGACCCAATCACACCCATATACTGTGTACATTAAGCTAACGGATCTAAAGATCACCCGCAAAGTCGTATATTATTGCACGTCGACTTCAAGCATTCCACCCCATTCACCCAATCTACCACCTGGCGGCGAGAATCGTACGTCACATTTGCTTTTTCGGTCAAGGCGACCATTGAGCCGGCTGAGGTGAAGTTCCGCTGTGGTGAGTAGACGTCCAGGCAATTGACCCATTCGTACCACTGACTCTGAATAGTCGATAGCAAGGGGAAGGAGGTGAGTAAAGGGGTTCGTTTCTCTGCCGATGGCGGTAGTGGCTTTCGCCCGCTTCTCATGGGTTTGGGCGAAGATGAGGAGTAGGAGAAGAGCAAGTAGTGTGAGGATTCAGGCGCTTGTCGTTGGTGGATATCGTTGGTTTCTTTTTCTTCTTGTCGTTCTGTTTTTTTGCTTCAGCGGCCACATGACGCATATGTAGCTCGCGATACCGTGGTTACCTGGATACCAAGGACGAGGTTTCAGGCAATATTCGATTCCTTTTTAGACTTCTTGACAATCTCCAAGGCAAAACCGTGTGTTTTACCTTGAACTCTCCACAACCTACCCTATTGCGGTCCTGAACAGAGTGGGGTGTGATTGGTGACCTTGGCCACCAGCAGGGGTACATGGTGGCTGCATTGACTGTGTTCGGGGATCACCAGCGCCAGGGCCGAGCTTCTCTTTTCGGGACCATCTTCCTGCGTAAGTAGAACTTGATTGCCCGGTCCATATTACAATCACAAGTTCTCAAGACATAAGAGATGGCTCAAATATGGGGTATGAGCAATTTGTGAACCTGCGGACAGAAAGGGCATATTTCTTCCACTCTGCGGGTACCTCCTGGGGAGAGACAACGAAATCGGGGAAATCTAAAGTTTGGTAGCTCCAGCCTAACTTGTTATCCGAGCCAATAAGTGGTGAGGACCACCCCAGCCCCCTGGAAGCTAACTAGGAAGATGGTGTGCACACATTGTTACGACCAACAACGCCAATTCGATCAGTGTTTCAGACACCGGTCGACACCTACTTGAAGAAATCTCACTGTATCTTTAGATGCTTCTACAACACAACCTCGTTTTCACAACTAGACTTGTGATTGCTGTCGTAGAAGACGTGGTGCGGACGAGTGAGGACAATCTACTACTACTTGATTCACGTAGGGGGGAAGAGCCTCTAGCATTAGCTCGTGCTTAGTTGTCCTTAGAGGTACCTCGACAGGTCCATTCCCGTACTCCTAAGCCACTGCTGGATGGACTTGGGCGTTCTCCGCTCAAACCCAAGAGCTGACCGACAAATATGATTGGAGCGCCTCAACTCCAAGATTTGTAATCGTTAAATCGCTCTTCCATGAGCAATACACTCCGCAATTGCCGCTGCGAGTTCTTGTGCGCATATAAAAGCCTCGGTCGCCCTGAGATTCGAAGCGAAAAATCTCATTCAATCACGCCACTTTGAAACAAATCGCAACTTTATACCAGAAAACCCTTGTTCACAATGTCTCTTGGCAGGACAGTTCTTCTCAACAGCGGGCACAAGATCCCGTAAGTGCGCTAAAATTACCGCGATGCGGGGAAGATGGCTGACGTATTCGGTGATAGCCAGCTGGGTTATGGAACCTGGCAATCGTCGCCCGGTGAGGTTGCTTTGGGAGTCTTTGAGGCTCTGAAAGTTGGGTACAGGCATTTGGTAAGTTTATCATTCTTACTTGTCAGTGGTGTTGTGCCTCTACTAACATGAGATCAGGATCTTGCCAAAGTGTATGGATTGATCCCTTGACGCGCTCATCTGGTGCTCCACAGCTAATGTTATTTGCAGGTACGGAAACCAGCCCGAGGTTGCTGAAGGTTTGAAGAGGGCTTTTAAGGAGATTCCAGGTCTTCGCCGTGAGGACGTCTTCATCGTAAGCACCATCTCCCCAGCTGGAACCCAGAAGCTAACCTAGGTCGTGTAACCAGACATCCAAGTTGTGGAACTCGTGCGTACTCTTCCTGTCTTGCTAATTGCTTCACTCACACCCTACACAGTCAACACGATCCCGAGATTGTTGAGGCTGCTCTCGACGACTGCTTGGAGGAGCTTGGTCTCGAGTATCTTGACGTAAGCAGCCTTTGGAACATTGACCTTGACATGATGTGGCTAGCCTAACACTTCCAAGCTCTACCTCGTTCACTTCCCAATCTCGTTCAAGAAGAGCTCCGTCCATGTCGGTCAGGACCTGTTCCCACTCACTGGCGGCAATCAGCCCGAGGGTGACGTCGTCATTGACGACTCCATCTCGATTGTTGACACCTGGAGAGGTAAGTAGAAATCCCTTGCCCATGTCTAACTCTAGTCACTCATGCTGGTGGAATCTGCAGCCATGACCAAGTTGCCTAAATCAAAGGCCCGGGCAATCGGAGTGTCCAACCACACCATTGAACATGTAAGCTGAATATTTGTGATGCTTCTGGACAGGCTAACAGAAGTACTATTTTAGCTCAAGGCGATTATCGACGGTACATCTGTTGTTCCAGCGGTCAACCAGATTGAGCGCCATCCCCTGCTCAGACAGGACGATCTGATTGCCTTCTGCAAGGAGAAGAACATCCACATTACCGCCTATTCCGTATATTCTCCCAGTCACTGTCTTGTTGGAGGTTGAGCTGACTGTGAAAATAGGCTTTTGGAAACAACATGCTCAATGTCCCGTTGCTGTTCTCTCACCCAGACATCAAATCACTGGCCGAGAGACTCTCTCGTGAGAGAGGGCAAGAGGTTACCCCAACTCAAGTCTTGTAAGCACCGTCGGGTACCTTTACAGAATATCAGTACACATTAATCTAACACGGCCCTTCTACCTCGTCATAGGCTCAGCTGGGCTCAGAGCGGTGGGCACAGCGTCATTCCCAAGTCGGTCAGCCCGGCTCGCATCGCTGCGAACTTTGAGGAAATTGACCTGTCCGACGACGACCTCCGAGTGGTTGAGGGAGTAGGCAAGGAACAGAGACGGTTCAACATCCCGTACATTGCAAGTGAGTAATATTTTAGTTGACCATGCGCAAGTGATGATACTAATCGAGGTAAACCAAAACAGACAAGCCACGGTGGGACATCAACCTTTTCGGCGACGAGTCTGAAGCGCCAGCAACGCACAAGATCATTATCTAGGCCAATCATGCCTGTGTCTTAGGTGAGGGTCTTGGAGGGACAGCAATGGGATGGGAGTTCGCATGTGTACCTGGCCATTCTGGTCTCAGTGACGGTCCCTGTATCGAGATTACCTTGGTACATATTTTAGGCAGAGTAAATTATCTCGTCTCGCGGGTTCTCATGCTTGTTACCGACCCTCCCGTCATCCCTACATAGCAATGATCCATGATGCGTCATGCATATTGTTCCTGGCGAGGCATCCATTCAAGCTCACTATCTCGTGTACGTTGATTGTGATAATTCATATAAAATCCAAGCCGAGCCATCTGCCGCGGCGATAAAGAACAAAGATCATAAAATAGGGAGAACGTTACAACCGAATCGTATAACGAAGGCAGGTCCATCATCTCTAGCCGGGTTTCGAAAAACGGCCATAGATATCTTGACGCTTGTCACCGCATGAGTAGGTACTTTCATAAACCCTTTGGCTGGGGTGTTCTGGATCTGGTCTGTCTCAGGCCCTTGAGCGGGCGTTCAGATCAACCGCTCAACGACCAACATCAGCCGCTGTGATATGACGCAATATGCAGGCTGGATACATTCACATCACAGCAATTTCGGTAAGGGGCCAAAAGATAAAAACTAATGGTTGCGTTTCTTGATTTGGAATGGCCCATTGCTGATCAATACATCACTTGAGCCTCCAACACGTGGCTGTAGTGAGGGCAATCCATTAGGTTCATTGCAATACGAGGGCGCCTGCGCTAATGTATGAGCAGCAGAGAGTAACAAGCACTGTTATTGGCCGTTTCATTTGACTAGGTTCTCTGGGAATACCCACTCGTGTTTTCTTTCCGCCTCCCCTCCAATCTCACCTGCGCCAACCCCTTGTCTCAGATTCAGTTGATCCACGTTCATCAGACGATTTGGGTCCCGGAATGAGAGCCGAACTTGACCATGGGTTGGAGGAACATTTCTGAGAGCTTGGATGGCCATGAATCCGTGTGAAAAATAATAAGGATAAAACTTATTATATAAATCCAAGCAACAGACACCAGCCTGGCTACAACAGCTTTTGTAAACCAGTCACTCTTTTTCCACTTCTTCTTACACTCTTTTGAAAAGCAAGCGCTGTACGCAGTTCGCCCTTTACTTTCTGTTCTCATCACTTCTTCTTCTCTCTCTCTCTGTCTTACAATTTAAGCCAGTTAGAAAAGCATTAAAGGCAAAGAAGATAAAATGAGAATCCAGCCACTTCTTTTGGCTGCTTCTGCCACCCTTGCTGCCGGTCGAGCGCTGCGATGCAAGGCCCACGAGCATCTCTCGTACCATCGCAGCCAGTACACTTTGCCCGGGGGAGAGCTGGCCTCAGTCACTCCTGGCATTTCAACGGGTGAAGCTGCTACTTCGCATGGCTACAGCACTCCCTCTTCCCTGCCCCTGAATACGACCACCTTGGCCAGCCTTGTTCGTTCAAGCGGCTTAATCGAGGATCATTCATCCCCCAGCCTTCCAGCTGATACTTCTCTGTCTACAACTGCATCTTCCTTTTCCGCATCGACCACCATCATCACTACTGTGCAAGCCACTTCTTCGGCCGCTTCGGCCGAGGTAGCCAAGTCCAGTAGTGTACCAGAAACTGTCGACTCTGACAAGCGATCCAAGAAGGGCATGTCCTTCACCAACCAAGATGTTGCACAAGCCTGGGGCCAAAAGAAGATTGGCTGGGCTTACAACTGGTGGACCGGCCGAGGAGACATCCCCGAGGAGATGGAGTATTATCCCATGGTCTGGTGTCCCACCAAAATTGGCGTGGACGGCTGGACAAAGGACGCAGAGACTGCCATTGCTTCTGGATCTAAGCATCTGCTAGGTTTCAACGAGCCAGATCAACATGGGCAGTGCGACATCCCAGTGGAGCAGGCTGTTGAGGGATACAAGAATTACATGAACAAGTTTAAGGGACGAGCTCTCCTTGGTTCACCGGCCGTCACCAATAATCCCGCTCCTCGAGGTCTCGACTATCTCGGCCGGTTCCTCGAGCAGTGCGGAAACGATTGCCATGTCGATTTCCTTGTAACCCACTGGTACGGGGTGGAGCAGAATGGAGTCTGGAACTTCCAGCGTCATGTCAACAATACCATCGAGCTCGCCGAGAAACACGGTATTTCGCAGGTCTACATTACCGAGTTTGGGATGACGGGGGCCGATGTCAAGACGACCAGTGCTTTTATTGAAGAAGTTGTGCCCTGGCTGGACCAGAACGAAGCAGTCGGTGGGTATGCGTACTTTGGATTCTACGACGGCATTCTGATGAAGGGTGATGCTATCAGTGAGCTTGGCCAAGCCTACGCAAGGGCGGGCTAGAAGCTTGTAGTCATCATCTGGTTTTACAGGGAGAATGTGACCTCTCGCTTGATCCGTCTTTTCTCTTCTACGTGGCTTCGAACAGCCTTTCTCTTTCTTTTTGTTATTGTTTCTATAGTATCTTACCGTACTTATCTGTGCTGGATCTCAGGCATAACCGTATACCTCTGAATAAAATGGCCCCTGTTCAGCTGGCTCTGAACTTTTGTTACACGCCCCCAGAAGTGATACAGCTTGCAGATAATTACTAGCCCCTCTATTGAAGAGTGTCTTAGCCTTATCCCATCCCAAAGATCCTTCAGATAGATTATGGCAACCCAGACTAGCATAATGCCAGTGTTCGCTCTCCTCGCTCACGAAAATTCCCGAAAGGTCCTGCCGTAGATTCCTAGTCGTGTCATTTCATAAACATTCGCGGACTGCGCGGAACGACGGAGAAGACTGACGTCAAAGAAAAAGTAATAATCGCCATTGCTTAACAATCATTCGGGACTTATCAGGAGTCGCCTATCGCGTTGAATTAACCCGAAGGCGGCGGCCGCCCCTAACAAATTTGACAGGTTAAGCGAGTGTACAGGGGTGAAGATCGACATCGATCGTATGACTCCTCTAAAGCTAGGATGCGGTGGCAGTCGGGGAACTGTGTTCTAAACGCTAGCGTTGGCACAAGTGGTTAATTAAGGAAGAGTTCGAATCACCTGCGACGTCGATCATTGCTCACCACTTCGGCCTCGAGAACGAACTGGGTCTAACAAGACTTTGGGCTTCTACAAAGCAGGGCGCCATAAGCCGGTTCAGGAAACTAACGATAAGAGAATTTTGGGTGGAATCTGTATTTTGGCATGATATGGGAGGATGGATGTTACTGACAGTGACTGCATTGTCTCCGAGGCCGTTGAGACCTCCGACTCTGGCATAGACAAGGGTAAACAATTACCAATATGCTATAAATTTTGAAAAATAGCCGGTGAAGCATTTTTCTGAGGGAGTGATGGCGTTGTTTGGTTTGGGGAGATTGTTAGGCGGGAGTGGTCAAGCTCTGAGAGGATATGGTAAGATTCTGGGGACGACGGCTTTCATCCTTTAAATATGGCCCCTCCGTCTGAGGTTGTCTGTATAATATCTCAAAGTCCCTCTCAGATGGTCCGGACGGAATCGGTTAACGGGCCACTGTCTTGCGGACTCGTTAACTCGGAATTCCTATGGTGCGTTCCGACAGCGAAAATAACCATGTGCCGAAACTCGGTCCGTCACTTGGCAGCAGAGCGGGGTAGTCAATGTATGCTGGGCCGTTCCACCACACGTCCATCGATCTTGACCGAACAGCGACTGAAGTCTGTTTCCGGCCAGTTGGTTTATGGTTTCTCAAGAATATCAAGGTATTTTGCGAGCAACCCTTGGCAGCCGACTGAACGTTGACGCGGCATTGGAAAAGTTTGACCACCGAGGCCACAATGACGTCGGCCATCGCATCATCAGAACTATCCAAACATGACAAGAAAGATGACATCTGGATTTCCGTCAATGGAATAGTGTATGATATGACCGAGTTTGCGCCTGAGCACCCCGGAGGAGCTGAGAGTAAGCCCAAAGCCCGTCCCAGCAGCGATCCGGCTAACCGTCGTTTCCAATAGTTATCTACCAGCACGCTGGAGCTGATGCATCAGCCGCCTACAATGAAGCCCATGGACCATCTCTGATTCGAAAATCCTTGGACGTCAAGTTCCACATTGGGACTGTTGACCAGGCCACGGTGCCCCAGAAACAGCAGATCCCAAGTCGACCTCAAACCAAGGACCTACGTGAGAAACCAGACTTGGACGCCATCATTAACTTGGACGATTTCGAACATGCAGCTACGAAAGCCCTGAGTGAAAAGGCCATAGGCTACATTAGCAGTGGCTCCAACGATAATGACACTCGGGACGCAAACCGTTCTATCCTGAGAAGAATTTTGCTACGCCCTCGAGTGATGCGAAATGTGAGGGACGTCAAGACAAATACGACACTACTTGGCTGTGAGCTGGATATTCCCGTCTACATCTCCCCTACAGGCGCGGCGAAGACTGGCGGGGCAGAGGGGGAGCTTACTCTAGCCCGTGGTGCAGCTGCTGGCAGCATTGTTCACTGTTTTGCGACTCCATCCTCATACCCCCACGATGAAATCCTGGACGAAAATCCAAGACAGGCCTTCTTTCAGCTTTACGTGAATAAGGATCGGAAGAAGTCAGAAGCGGCGATTCGACAGATGGATGCTTCTGGCAAGATAAAGGCCATCTTGGTCACCGTCGATGTCCCTATTGTTCCAAAGCGAGAAGCAGATGAGCGCATCAGGTCCAACGAGACAGTATCTATAGGAGGGACCAAGTCAGATGTGAAAGGTGGTGACAAAAAGGGAGCCGGCCTTGCCCGACAAACTGGTGCCTTCATCGATCCCAGTGTGGATTGGAGTATCATCAACTGGCTCCGCAACCTGACGTCTCTCCCTATCCTTGTCAAGGGCATACAGACAGCTCATGATGCCCGGATGGCTCACAGGTATGGTTGCGACGGAATAGTTATCAGCAACCACGGAGGCAGGGCCGTCGACCATGCGCCCCCAGCAATTCTGATCCTGTTGGAACTTCAGAAGAACTGTCCCGAGGTACTCGAATCGATGGAAGTTCTAATTGACGGTGGATTTCGCAGGGGCGCCGATGTGGTCAAGGCCATTTGCCTCGGAGCATCAGCTGTTGGAATCGGCCGGAGCTTCCTGTACTCGCTAAGTTACGGCCAGCAAGGAGTAGAGCATGCCATTTCCAGTAAGTTTTCATCAGCTTCCTGTGCTGCTTACAGTGACGCTGACGAACAATCCTGTAGTTTTACGCGATGAAGTCGAGACTACGATGCGTTTATGTGGAATGACTGACTTGATGAGGGATGCCCACCCAGACTTGATCAACAGCCTTGAAGTTGATCACTTGGTGCCAACAGACAGGCACCCCTACGCAAGGAAGATAACGCGACGTCAAAGCCGGCTGTAACCAGATTCAAATAGAGATCCCAGTTTAAACATGGCATTATTTTTCTAGTTATACAAACTTGACATGGCATGACACATGTATGAACAGGGCTGGTTAAGTGTATGCCGCATGATTTCAATTGGACATCGGCGTCTTCGGGGTGTCCCCACATACTGTAGCTGCTAGGGAAGGGCGTAATAGATAAGAGAAAAGGCGAAACAGACAAGCGAAAGGGCAAAACGGACAAGACAGAGAAAATGCGGGATAAGCAAGACGTAGAATTTTTTACCAAAGCCTACTCTCGTCTTTGTACTTTTTATTTTCCTTCCTGTACTACCGTTTTGTTGTGTTTTAGACAATCTTCAGCAGCTCCGGTACCCTTGTCACCAACCTTACAAATCTCTGTATTCAACGACAGCACTCAACATAAACAGCTAAAGATCAACGGCAATCAAGCTTCTCAACTAGGTTCGGATTTTCGAAAGGTTTTTCTTTAGCTCACAACTCGCCGAATACGATGCCTGAAAAACTGCCTAGTCCGCTGCCAGCCCCTCGACCTTGGTTACCGAACGCACTAGATAAGGATTTATTACACAATGAGAGAGAAAGCAACGAAAAGGGACAAACGACCGAAGAGTTGGTATTGCCCAGTAGCCAGTCATCTCAGGCGAGTGTGGCACCTGCCGAACACGTTGTGCAAGAGGAAACCGAGCCAGGCTTGGCTAGCAGGGTGCTAAGCCGCATCACATCAAGAACAAGCATCACGCCGGGTCCTGCTCCAGATGGAGGTCTTAGGGCGTGGATGTGTGGTAAGAAACTCCCAGACTGCTCATTTGGGGAATGGTCGCTGATTTTAGATTGCAGTTCTCGGTACGCACCTGGTAGTCATGAACACTTGGTATACCACTTTCTCGCTTCCTCAATGGCGACAATAACTAACACAATTAGGGGCGTGATTAATTCCTTTGGGGTTTTCCAAAGCTATTATGTGGAAGCCCTTCAACGACCGCCGTCCGACATCGCCTGGATCGGCTCTATAGAAGTCTTTTTCCTCTTCTTCATTGGCACCTTTACTGGCCGCCTCACCGACGCCGGATTTTTCCTCCCTATCACTATCCTGGGCTCCGTTCTTGTTGTTCTCGGCACTCTTGTTACTTCGGCATGTACGCAGTATTGGCAGGTATTCCTCGCCCAGGGTGTATGCGTCGGCCTAGGCAACGGGTGTCTCTTCTGTCCTGCTATTGCCATCATCTCGACCTACTTCCAGAAGTATAGATCGATCGCAATAGGACTGACTGCATGCGGCAGCGTAACGGGAGGTCTAGTCTTCCCAGGCATTGTACGAGGGCTACTTCCGCGTGTAGGGTTTGGCTGGACACTTCGGGTCATTGGCTTAATGCAAGCAGGCTGTTTTATCATCTCCCTACTATCCCTCAAACCCAGAATTCCACCGCGAAAGAGTGGGCGACTGGTTGAGTGGTCTGCGTTCAAGGAGTTGGAGTATACATATTACGCTTTGGGCGCATTCATGGTAGGCTTCCACGTCTCTTGTCTACTCTCCGCTAACATGGACTGTCAGTGCTTTTGGGGAGTATACTTTGCCTTCTTTTTTATCGCCGCATATGCTCGCGATACTCAGGGTATGGCTTACTCCAAGTCCCTTGACGTTATCATGGTCATGAGTGGAGTCGGTATTATCGGCCGCCTCATACCCAACTACTTTGGCGATCGGATTGGTGCGTTGACCGTCTTTGTACCTACGGCTGGGCTCGGAGCTTTTCTGGTATGGTGCTGGATAGCTGTTGATTCCCAAGCTGGTCTCTATGTCTGGGCTGCCTTTAGTGGCCCTGCCTTGGGGGGCATTCAGGCCATGTTCCCTTCAGCGTTGGCGTCTTTGACTACCGATCCAAGCAAGCAAGGTACAAGGATCGGCATGGTCTTTACCATCGTCAGCTTTGCGGTCTTGACTGGCACTCCTATCGCAGGAACGCTTATTTCCGTGATGAATGGTAGATACATTGGTGCGCAAGCCTTTGCTGGGGCCTGTTTGACACTTGGGACTGTGTTTCTAGCGGTTGCGAGAGAGGTTAAGAGGAGGAAGCAGGGGAGCACACCCCAGCTTAAGGTGTGAGCGTGAGGCCGTAGCTTAGAAACCAGGAAAGACAAGGTTGGAAGCCGAGTCATTGTATAGATACTTCTTAGCTCTTAGTACCTATTGATACTACTCCAGGGCTTCATTCACCCATTCGCTACTGTACTGCACCCCACTGAGCTTAAATAGCTGTGTAATGGGACATCGACGCTCAACCTCCGACACAAAATGCTGAAACTCGGCATCATCCTTGGCATCACTCTGCACTCTCACAGTAAGAGCTACACTCTCCCAGTTTGGGTTCCCCTGTTGGCCTCCAACCAGAACTGCAGTGGGGAGTCGGCCGTTGGCTGTCACATGCCACTTTCCGAGCTTGATGCCGTGATCCTTTGCAACCAACGAGCCAGTCACCTGGTTGCAAGAGGTCAGGCTAGCGAGGGCGTAAGCGACCGGCGAAGGATGCGAATCCGTACCGCCAATGACGGTATACGTGTCTGCCGAGAATTTGTATGGTTTGTCTTTGACGGAGATGGACTGGATTGTGCCGGTTCCTTGGCCCGAAATTTGGACCGGGAGGGATTGAAGCCAGCTTGGAGAGGTTGAGAAACGACGGCGGCTGGCACTTAGGCCATTGGCGCAGGCTCTCGATAGTGGACCAAATTGGGATCGCAACATGTTGAAATGTGAATTTATGCTTGAGTGTGACTATTTCATTCTGTTAGCCATGCTTCTTTTTTTGGTTAATAAACGATCCGTCAAACAACCTACTTTGGTCAGTGTTTAGAGACTTTAGTGATTTACCTACAGAGGCTAAAGCCAATGCTATCGTCTGGTCTTGTCTGCCTTTATAGCTTTGTGTTTTGGTAGTTGCTAAAGATTGCGTTATTTGAATTGCGGATGGCGGCAGTTTTTAGTCAAGTTAGCCGATAATACGCGGTTAGCATCCCTGACGTGCTCGGACCGTTATGATCTGACCACGCACGCTCCTATCACGTGCTAAAAGCTCCGATGCCAAGTCGACTTGGTATCTTTTTGGGGGCGTTTTTTACTTTTGCAGTTGGCATGGGTAGGTTGTGGTTATTGTCTTCCGCACGTATCATTTCCGTGGCGGACAGTCAACGGCGGTAAAGGCCAAATAGCGATGTAGAAAAGAACGCCTCTAACATCACACACAACATGGCCAATAGGAACAAAGCAGGATGTGGACAAGTGTGTTGAGTGGTC
This sequence comes from Fusarium liriodendri, assembly GCA_023509735.1. Taxonomy (NCBI): domain Eukaryota; kingdom Fungi; phylum Ascomycota; class Sordariomycetes; order Hypocreales; family Nectriaceae; genus Fusarium; species Fusarium liriodendri. The sequence continues at coordinate 24,701 of JALLKD010000443.1, read as the reverse complement.
AACAGAGGATCGTGTCAGAAGTTCTCGACGGAGCCCTTCTGGGGTCTAAGAATTGAACCTACTATAAAATTCCAAAAGTCTCTACCGCTGCAAGCGATTGGTTGGATAACTCAAGATGCCTAAACCCGTTATCACGGTTTAAATGACCCCAAACAGGTTCACTCAGTGACATAAGAACGCCAATGTCTCCGTTCGAGTTCTTGGGCTGTAAAAAGTAGGCCAGTCCATCCACTAGTGCCGTAAGCGTGAACGAAGGACTCACAAAGACAGGCGCAACATCCAATTCGGCACCGCTATAGAGGGGATACTTGTGCCAGGCACTCGTAATAAACGACGCGTTACCAAATGGAAATTCATGGCGGATCCTGTTTTTGTCGGGCTGTCCCGCTATCCAGAGACACAGGTCGCGAGTTTGATCCGGCGTGGTTGAGTGGATCAGCTTGTGAATAACCTCGGCGATCTTCCATAGAGGTTCTTGCGCAAGCTCTGAGGAAGGGACCTCGGCGAAGGGGGTGATGACGGCGTTGGGAAAGTACTTGGAGGGGAAACCAAGCTGCGAAGAGTATTTGATACTGGTCAAGAAAGAAGGCGTCACCAGAGAAGAAGCCGGAAGGTTTTCAGCTTCGAGATGAACGAGGCGAGCCTTGTGGACGCGTTGAAAAATGTGGGCTGACAAGGCCGAGAAAGTCGACACCCAAGAACTTCCAGATGGAGGTGTGGCCAGCTTCTTAATTGCAGACAGCTCGGCTGCTGAAAAGTGCATGCTTCGGCCTTTGATCGGAGGAGGTGCGGGTGTTTCCTTGATGTCAGAGACTGTGTCTTCTCCATCGGCCAGGGCTACTGCTGGCTCTGGAGCAGGTGCTAGAGAAAAGCTTTGAGGTTGAATCTTGAGAGCTGCCTCGCGTTCCTCGTTAGACATTCCAGCTACCTTGCCAGAGAGAAATGGTTCGATGGCTGGAGCAACGTCAAGCTTGGGTGTCGTTTCCGCGCCGGCCGCTAAACCTCGGTAAAGTTGGGCCAGATCTTGATACAATTGGAGGAAGCCTCCAACATCACACATCATGTGAGCGATGCGAAGACCAACCGCGACAGAGCCACATGCAAACCGTGTGTGTTGAACAGTCAGCAGCGGATCACGTTGAGCGCTCTCGATGGAGCCTTGCCATGGCCCAAGCATGGAGTCGCCCGCAGAGGGAAAGTTGAAGATGTCGAATTTGGCATCGGTTGAGCCGCTAAAGACTGTGAGAGCCTCATCGCAACTCGCCTCGAGTAGGGAAATTCCGGTGCCGAAACGGTCAAGGTATCGTCGACCTGAGCGAGGTTCGATGGAAATTCGGCCGGTCAGAGTCGGGTAGTAATCGAGGAGGATTGAGAGAGCATTTCGAAGCCGTGAAATTGGCACGAGCTCGGAGGAGAATTCGGTGGAAGGTTGATATATCCAGATGACGTTGATAGGAACCGAGGGGTAAACGAGGTGATCTAGGGGACCAAGCCAGTAGGGCACATCAAGGGGCTCAAGCCTTTCAGCGTTCGCATTCACGACCGTGTGAGTTGCCTTGACTGTGATAGATGGTTTCGTCATTTTCAGGGCATTTTAGACCTGAGTGGAAATTTTCTTAAACATTGATGAAAAGGGGCCCGGAAAAAAGAACCAAGACTGGGGCGGTTGGTATTAGCTATGGGCCTATTTCCTTGTTTTAAGTTTTAAAGTTAAACAATTCAAGCCACTTGCTCATCATGACTCATCCTGAGCCATCCGCATTCGTCGACACCCTGATGAGTCTCAGACACGCCGTTGGGTAATTATTTCAATGTCTCGCAGCAGTCACGCTCTATCATATTTACATCCTATCAGACTTTTGAACATGGCTGGTCCAATCACAGTCGGCGTTATAGGCGCCACAGGCCAAACGGGCTCTTCTGTCGTCGAGGGCCTGCTCTCTTCGCCGACAAGCTTTGTACATCGCCAAGGCGCAGGCATTAACTGGAAACTGCTAACTTTATAGTAGTCAGTGACCTCCCTCACACGAGCCGCGTCGGTCAACAACTCTACCAATCAACAATTCGCCGCCAAAGGTGTTCACATTGTCGGCTACGATCTAAGCGGTCCCTCCATCGCTCTAGTCAAGATTCTAAAGCCGATTGATGTAGTCATTTCCTGCATCACATGGGAACATTTGGACCAGCAGATTCCGTGGATTGAGGCTGCAAAGGAAGCTGGTGTGAAGCGATTCGTGCCCTCTGAGTGGGTTGGCCCAGCGCCAAGGGGTGTCATTGACATCAAGGACAAGGCACGTCATTCTCTGCCCATTCTAGCAGAAAGCTTGAGCTGACTACTAATTAGAAACTCGAAATCCTGGGCGTCATCCAACGAGCCCGCCTCCCCTACACGATTATCGATGTCGGCTGCTTCTTTCAGGTCTTTGTCCCAAAGGTCCCTTCCGGTCGGTCTGACGACGCACACTCGATCTACATCGACCACCGAATCGTCGGCGATGGCAACCAGAAGTTTGGCCTCATTGACTTGGCCGACATTGGCAAATACGTCGCTCAGATCGTGTCGGATCCTAGAACTTTAAATAAGCGGGTTTTCACGTATACAGATGTTCTCAGCATGAATGAGATGTGGGACACCATGGCAAAGGCCAGCGGAGAGACTCCCGCCAAGGACTATGTAAGCAGTAACATGAGTATCGAAAGAGGGAGGCTAACAGTGCTATCTAGATATCAGAGGCCGAAATCAACCAGGTCATCAAGGAAACGCGAAAGAGACTCGACGCAAGTTCCAAGCCTGCCACACACCCAGACAACATCATGGATATTGCCAACTACAACATGGGGCAGTATCGCATGTCGTGGTGCATCCGTGGAGACAACACGCCAGAATACGCCGACTATCTGGGATACGTCGATTTCTGGAACCTGTTCCCCGACTTCCCTCGCGGTAGAAGCCTAGCAGAGTTCTACCAATACGTTCTGGACAATGATTTATCGGATCTGCCAGGATATCCGTATACTGCGGCTGGAGTTGGTAAATAGGAGGTGATCCATTAGGAAGCGGTGATGGAGAATGAGTCTGGCTACTCTCTGCAAAGTACACCCACGTTGAAACTGATTATCTCCTAATCTTAGCATTGTGAGAGGGCGCAAATGTCCCATTGGTAAAGAGAGGCAGAGGGGTTTCATGTTGGTCAGATCCTCGAAATAGCCCGGGCCAACCCTTCAGACTGGACTTTCTCTGTATTACTTCTTCATGCTGGAATTTTAATCTCGCAAGATATTGAAACGACTCAACATGGATGCCCCTCGAACCTCTGAAAAACAGGATAGCCCGCCTGGCCTAAAAGATGTCGAAGCGTCGACTGGCGAAGCCACCCCTATCGGAGTTGCCAGACAGTAAGCAGCCGTCTTACCCAACATATAACCATCACCAACAAATTTCTAGACTCAAATCCCGTCATATCCAGTTCATCGCCCTCGGTGGCACCATCGGCACCGGTCTCTTTCTTGGCATCGGCAGTGCCCTAACACGCGCCGGCCCCTTGTCAATCTTCCTCGGATACTCCATCACTGGTGTCGCGATATGGATGCTCATGCAGGTGCTCGCTGAGATGGCTGTCTAGATCTCTCTGCCTGGAGCAATTCCTTAGTTTTGTGCGCGCTTTGTTGATCCAGCGCTGGGTTTTGCCGTTGGTTGGAACGTAAGTCCACCACAGCCTCGTGCCACCCATCGGGATCATGGAATCTGTGCTAACTGTTTTTAAGAACTGGTATTTCTGTGCCATCGCTGTCTCCGTCGAAATTTCCGCCGCTGCCATTCTCGTCGGTTACTGGACCGAAGCCGTCAACGTCGCCGTCTGGACCTCGATCTTCATAATCCTCATCGTCGCCCTCAACGTGTTCGGCGTCGGAGTCTACGGAGAAGCTAAGTTCATCTTTGCTTCTGTCAAGATCATCACCATGGTCGGCCTCCTCATCCTGGCCTTCATCTTGGATCTGGGTGGCGGTCCCCGTGGCGACCGTCTGGGGTTCACCTACTGGAATAATCCCGGGGCCATGAGGGAATACATGACTACCGGAGATACCGGCCGATTCTTGAGCTTCTTCTCGGTTCTTGTCAATGCCGCTTTCTCTTATGCTGGTGTTGAGAATGTCGCCGTCGCTTCCGGAGAACCCCAAAACCCTAAGCGCAACCTCCCCAAGGCGGCTCGACGTATCTTCTGGCGTATCCTCTTCTTCTACTCTTTAGGTTCCTTGGCCATTGGCGTTCTTGTTCCCTATAATGATCCAGATCTGCTCTCCCAGCAAGCCGCCGGAGTTCATACAGCTGCCGCATCGCCCTAGGTCATCGCCATCAAGCGGGCCGGTATCCCCGTCCTGCCATCGATCATTAATGCTGTGATCCTCTCGTCAGCTTTGTCCTCCGGCAATGCATTCCTCTATACAGGATCACGATACCTCCTCGCTCTCGCATCCAACGGACATGCCCCCAAGTTCCTAGTCAAGACCACTAATTCAGGAAACCCCATCTACTGTGTCGCTGCTACGGCCATCTTCAGCCTCCTCACATTTCTTTCCGTCTCCAGTGGCCCCAACCAGATCTTTCTCTGGTTCCAAAGTCTCACTACAATGTGTACACTCATCACTTGGTCCTCTATTTGTGTCGCTTATCTGCATTTTTATGGCGCTTTGAAGGCGAACAACATCTCTCGCAAAACTCTTGTCCATCGAGCCCCGTTCCAGCCCTATGGAGCTATCATCGCGTTAGTCTTCTTCCTGATCATCATCTTTTTCAACGGCTTTGCAGTATTCTTTCCCGGAAACTAGAACGTGTACAACTTCGTCACGGCGTATATCAGAATCCCCATTTTTGTCGCGCTGTTCATCGGATGGAAGGCTGTCCGCCGCACGAAATGGTTGTCGCCTCAGGCGCGGGATCTCTTTACCGGCAAGGCGGAGATTGATGCTTTAGACGAGATATGGGAGGATGACAAGCCCAAGAACATTTGGCAGAAGATCTGGAACTGGATTGCATAGGTAAATCGCAGCAGGCCAGAAAAATGCGGGAATGCTTCCACTTGACTCAAGTACAATACTCCTCATTTGTCTTCAATTAATCAGGTCTTCCTCAAACAAGGCTTATCCACTCCATGTCTCGGCCCTCGTCCATCATTTGTCCATCCATAATCCCGTGGACGTACGCCTGTCCGAGATACTGATATGCAACGCCACCTCCAGGGCCCTCAACCTGACGCAGTATGAATGGCATACTCCCTCCTCCTAGAATAGAAATGAAATCTCCAACTCGTATGTCGCGATTCCCGATCCCGATTAAACCTGAATCCGTAGTAAACCCTCTCCTCCTGAACGCCTCGACACTGATCCACCTCGGATTTTGCTTTATCCAATTCGTCTCGATCTCCTCCGCATTATCACTCGGCCTAAACCTTCTGTAAGTACCATGGCCCTGGTATATGTCACCCGCGAGTGTACGCCAGGAGGCTTCCCTGTATGTCCCTCCCTGGGGGTATTCGCTGGTTGGTTTATTTTGCCACTCGGAAATTGTTTGCTTAATGCTCTGAGGAGTCTCTAGGATACACCCCACGGCTGAGAGACGATCCAAAATGACTCCTTTGAGGTCCAAGACGTCATCAGACGACGACACCCTAGTTGTGGCCTTGATTCCACCCGCGGCGCTGTAAGAACTCTCTAGTTGAAACCAGGCCATGTCACGGTTAAACTCCCTCTCGTTGAAATCGGCACACCAGTCCGGAACCCATGTTGGCAGCGTGGTAGATCTTCTCTCTTCAGTAGTTCTCAACAAACCCTGAAGCGTTCCCAGCTGTTCGATGAGAGAACGCGTTGTAAGCTTGAAGACTTCCTCATGCGACAAGGAATAGTTTACTGGCATGTCTGTTCCGAGCCCAAAATAGGCATATAGTTTATCCCTTGGGTCCGATGCCTTCCGAGCTCTGAATAAGTTGCAGGCATGGTGGATGGTATATGCGGATGTCTTTTTGATGCTTCTTTTAACGATATCAAGACCTTGAATTCGGTCCCAAAACGAGTAGAGGTCGTCTCTTCGGTCACAGCAACCTTGGAAGTAATGATCGAGCGAATTTGACGATGCTTGTCTCAGCTCAGAAAAGGGCAGTTGTTCCGTTCCACACATCACGGTGGCGTTTGGCGGAAGAACTGCTTCTTGCACAGTCCAGGCTCGATGCCACCAGGGCAGTTCAAGCAGACAAGATAAACTTGAAATGCCCTTGTCTGCCAGCTCCTTGTTTCCTTCCTCATGGTCACTACAATAGTGATTGTTGACAGCCATTGACTTGAGTAAAGAAAACGCTGCTGCGGCTGTTTGACGAGGAACTTGATTCGTTGCCACGGTCGGTCGATCGGAGAAATCTCCAAGCCAAAGTATTGCTCTCTCGGTACATGAGTAGATCTTGCGCATTAGGTTGACCTGGTGCGATTTTTCAACGTCATCGTCTTGGTTGATGCACAAAGCGTCCACCCAGAAGCATGTTTCGCGTTCTGAATTGCGTAATCTCCGAAGAGCATGATCCAAATTGGCTGTGACACTCTTTTTTCTGCCGTCCACCTCGATTGTGCGGCAATCTCGGGGATCTCCCCAAGCATAAGATAGGGCCTCGTACTTAGGGCTGTCATCAAGGAGTGCGGTGCTTAGCACACAGCGGATGGACTCTTCTCGGTCTCCGGGAAGTAAATGCAGTAGTCGTATCTGGTTACTCTTCAAGTCAAGTTGTCGATACGTCAACGGCCCGGGTGTATGGTCTGGAAGCTGCCGCAGTGGCGTGTCGCCGCGACCATGACCTTCCTGTACCTGCGTACAATTTTGCGCCATCAGGGTTGAATGGGCTCCTGTGACCAAAGCTGTTCGCTCTGGTGGCAGATAAGGATAGATGTGGTGATGAAGGAGGCAAGTTAGGACGGGGCTGAAAGTGTCAGCGTGGCTGTGCTTTACTCGCCAAGGTTTCGCAGTAATGGCAGGGGTTGAGCTAAATTTGGGGATCTGATTGGGCTATAAGCCTGCCTTGTCAAGGATTAGTAAAAGCCGCTGCCATAATATCTAGATAGAGCGAGCCTTGGAAGTGACGGATTGAGAGGTTTGGTTTATTACAGGAGCCACAGGGTAGACTAGCTTTGGGACGGGTATCAAGTTGGCGCCGCGAGTTGTCTATGGGAGTGGCTACTAACAATCGAACTATGCCTCTCCTGCCTCGCCTACCCTGCAAATTTACACTTATTTAATTTGTTTCATCTTCTACATGTTCTACGCTGTTCAAACATCCAAGTAGCTTGGGCTGTTGAATCCATGTTCATGCAGTAGTCTATGCAAACTCGCTTCATGAATTAAAACACAATGCTTACTTATTGAATTTCTGGAAATATGTAACCAGATTTGTATCAAACGGGGTCGCCTGCACCTGTTAGGCTGCCATGTCTTGGCTTTAGGCATCGTCTCACCTGTCTGCCAAAGCTGATCCCTCTTCCGCCAAAGCTTTTCAAAACTGGATGTTTTTGTTGAAGTAACCTACTTTGCAGGCACCCAAACCTTTTGTTACCCAGTTTCAAGAAATCGTCGTCCGCAACCTGAAAAGCAGGCCAGCGTCAGAGGACAGTCAGGCCCGGAGGGTGGTCTTTTGCTCCATTATGAACCTTTGCACCGTGTGCCAACAGTTTTGTCCTGAACTCACTCCGGAAGATGAAGCGCGCATACGTCAGATTGAAGACATGGAGGTATGTATAGTGAAGCGTGGCGAAAAGAAGATTATGCACTCATCTTGGGAGGAGTTTGCCGCTTCTTTGAGGCAAGACTGCCCAATTTGCTAGAGCCTGTGGCGACTCCTACGATCTTCGCCCCTTGCTATCCCAGATAAAGAGAAACGCAATCATTTTCAAAGCTGGGTGAAAGAAGTTCAAGCGGATAGGTTCGGCTACAACTGGGAAGTGGGGCTGTCGGGTAGAGAAATCTGGACAAAGACTATATTCTATAGGATATGCAAGACGACGGCGAAAAGGTTTCTAGGTAAGTACTCAACATATTCGCACATTAGTTCCTCTCCATAGGTATGCTAGTTTACATGCAAACCTTACTAACACAGACCCACACAGAAACAGAAAGGTGTCATCCAATTCCGGATATCCACACACCTGAGTCAATAGCCAGACTCATCCATAGTTGGAGCGACGACTGCTTAAACGAGCATTCCGGATGCAGAAGCAGAAGCATCACCAGTTCAACGACACCCACTCGACTATTAGACGTAGGCAACACGGACTCAGACCAGTGGAATATTGTTGAGACCAAGGGCAACGTCGAGGAGTTTAGAACATACGTGGCGTTGTCCCATCGATGGGCAGAAAACACCCCGAAATTGCTCAAGAATGGCGGTGACTATCAACTTCAGCGACTCTACCAGAATAGCCAACTTCCACGCGACTATCAAGACATCATGTCAATTTGCCGGGCGCTCTCAATCCGCTATCTTTGGATAGATTCTTTGTGCATCTTCCAAGACTCAGACGACGACTTTCACTCCGAAGCCGGAACGATGGCACATATTTACCAGAATGCCTTCCTTACCTTGAGCATCTGTTGGGACTATTCAGCGGCTAGTCTCTTTCGCAGCATCAGACCTCGCACTATCCCCCGCCCTCCGCCAGACGAGTATCCAGAACTGAGAAACGGCAATTCTACACCTCATTTTGGAGACTATGCATTTGTTGACGATGTCTGGAGCTTTGAAATCCACGTTGCGAAAGCCCCGATCAATCGCCGCGGCTGGGTTTTACAAGAGAGGTTCCTTTCTCCGCGAATAGCCTATCTGGGAAACGACCAGGTTTACTGGGAGTGTCACAGCCATATTGCCAGTGAGGTTGCTCCCCAAGGCCTCTCTAGCTCTGGCAGGCGAAACGAAGACGCCAGGGATATAGACAAGAGGAGACATCTTTCATGGTCAAGTTTGGTTCAAATCTATACAAATTGCACCCTGACTAAGAAGGAGGATAAGCTTATTGCCATCTCGGGGCTAGCCAGATCGCTATCTGAGAGTTCTGGTGATACCTATTTTTCAGGGATTTGGATAGAGTACTGGATCCCGGACCTTCTCTGGGAACCACGCTCAGGTGCCATCAAAACCTCGCATCGGAAATATCAGTCAGGAGACGTTCTAGAAGCTCCTTCCTGGTCGTGGGTTGGCTTCCCAGGCCCAGTCACCATACAGTCACTCCGCCGCAGCTCAGGGTATCCATCATCAAATCATCCTTCATTCAACATAGGAGATAGCATTCCCGTTGCCATCTTGACCGAATGGATATTGAATCCAACAGGTGGGGACCCCTTTACCTCCTTTCGGGGGGCCAGTTTGAGACTTAACTGTTTCCTGATACCCATCAACTTTAACGACAAGCACGAATTGAAACAAATCTACCTTGAAATTGATACGTGTTATTTCTCTTGTTTTGGGGACGACAAGGATCGCGTGGGGTGTCTCTCTGACCTACGACTACGTTCCCGTCCCTATAGCGAGATGAAAAAGTCACAGAACGCAGTGTTTTCAATTACCTTTAGCAGGCCCTTTGACCCAGACTCACATTTACAGTGTTTCTCAGTTCCACTGCTACTAGCGAAATCTCCTCATTCCTATACTCTTTTTGGGGATCTTGGGATTGGGGACACTGTGGTTCATGGCCTTGTGATTCAGGAAACGTCTAAGGACGAGGATCGAAACTTCACCAGAATTGGGAGTTTTGTCTCACACTATTGGGGTAGCTTTGGGCTCGGCACCGTCATTATCAACACTGTTGCGAAATCCGACTTAGGGGTGGGTATGGAGTCCAAGACGGTGGAAGAAGAAGCTTTTGAGTCTAGACTTTCTCAGTATGCGGCTGCTCAAACGTCTGCCCCGGAATTTCTGACGGCCAACGGATGGGCCAACGGATGGGCCAAATGGAGCTGGTCTTCAACACCATGGTTTAGTCAGGCGTTATGGACAAAAGTTCACCTGGTCTAAGAGGAGATACAAGACCCTGATGTTGGCGTGCCGCCCCGTCTCACGAGACATAGGCAAAGCTCGCTTTCTCTCCTTTTGTATCTCTCTTTTAGGATCTCTCTTTTTGGATCTCTTGCGATAGCTGTTCTAGCTCCTCGGTTATTTACTTGATCCGATCTTTACAGAGCGGATTTGTGAAATTTTGGTAATGCCTGAATGATGGCCAATATGTCAATGCTTGTCCCTTGGAGATCTGTTCTTGATTATAGTTGCATCCCGGCCCTTGATGGGTTAACTGAGCCCGAACATCGCTTGTCCCTTGGCGGAGGCGCCGTATGTTATAGGGGAGGAACTCAACTATGTGATGACGACACGGTGAGAATGGAGCGAGTACCACTGCATGCAAGATATTTCCAAGCTTCCCCATCAAATAAAAACTCTTCTAATTGGCAAGTCAATCTCTTGTACCATTTCTACATTTCTATCATGACCCCAAGAGCGGATTTCTTCTGCCGAAGCTCGCCCAAGTAAGACACTAGTCAGCTTAGGGACCAGAAGAAGTCTAGGAGTCCTTAGGTTCTGTCGCCTCATTCAGTACCATGATAATCTTGCTCTCTCAATTCCACGGCAAACCCGTCTTGATACGGCATAGTACGACCCTCAACTCTTTGGTCTCAATAGTATCTGTAGCGATAAAGGCAAGTCTGCCTACATAACTGCCGAGTGCTGCACTCGGAGTGCATGGCTCAGTGGAAACATACTGTTTACCCGGGAGCCACGGCTACGCATCGACTTTGATGAAACAATTAGTTAGTTTTGTAAGCTCAAATGATAGCGCTGCGAGATTCGTCTCATGCAATATTTCATCGCAAGATAACTTTGGAATACTGTGGCTATTTGATAGACAACAGATATCGCCCAGCAGGCTAAGCTGCAACTGAGGAAAGCCAGGCATCCGAAATGCCTCAAATTCCCTCCCATCCCCGAAGCATCATGATTTCAGAATGAACCATCCATGCTCAATGAAGCAAGCACCTAAGTCATTCTATTTACTACACCTCTAGTCAAATCAACCAGATAAAGTATTTTATCCTCGAACACGGTTACATCTGAAAATATGTATATTAAACCTGATATTTAACTATCTCTCGGTCGTATTATCTACCCGGTGTGTTTCCCCATCTTTTCAAACTTCTCCGCATCATATCATTTCCACGCTCTCGAAAGATTGAAGTAGATCAGGCTGCCTGATATATGATGCCCTGTCATAGATGTCCATGTTCATGAAGTAGTCTATACAGACGTCCTCGGCGGTTGGGCAGAGGAAGTCATCGGCACCACTGAACCATCCACAGCGTGTATGACTTTGGAACATCCGGTCTTGGACTAGAGGTGTCGAAAACTCGGTGTAGTCTTCTTCTAGCCAAGCTTTGAGCGCCTTCATGGAAAATCTCTCAGATATCCAAGAATCTCCCTCCACAACCCTACGGTATGTAAGCAGCTCAGTCTGAACTGAGGCCCAGAGAAGGCCAATTCGAGGGCCGTTGCATGGTAACTCAAGCCAGTCATTGTGGAATTGGCTTCTGAAGTCTTCATGGCACACAGGCTCATCTAAGGGCTCGCTGTAGCTCGATGTTGTGGCTTCAGGGTGCTGCTCCTTCGCAGCAAGAGCCAAGACATGAATGAGACAACTCCAGCCAGTCCGGCAATTTTCACTCCAACCTTCAATGATGCTTCCTGGGACGGCCTGCGCGAGCTCTAGTGGAGACAAGCGCGTGTGTCGACATTGCCCGACATCTGAAGACCTCAATATCTCAGCGACAGAAATGTTCGCGTTGATGGAAACGTCTGCTCCCAAAGCGATGAGGCATACCACCATCGCAACCGCTCCAAACAACGTCTCCCCTGGCATTCCCAACTGCGCCAGGTAGAATGCTGTGACAACAACGGTATGAAGCGGCCTGAGTTTGAGCTCCAGACCACACTCTGTGCAACGGCGCACAAATAGTCCACTCTGAGTGTTGATGTTTGGGCTAGCTGGTGACGCAAAGATCGCGGTTATGCTGTGGCAAACTGCTTGCACGGCCGAGTGACAATAGGGATGTTTCCATTTAGTAGGGATCCGAGCATATCCCTGTTTGAAGAGCTCGCGGACAGTTGGGGTATCCGCATCCCATCTGCCGCAGATATCCTTTTCCTCTCCAGGAAATCGGTTGGATGAATGAAATCCGTAGCTCACATCACCTGGATTAATACCGGTGTGAGAACGAAGTACAGACACCACCAGTGCGTCCAGGATCGTGTGTCCATGATCATCGATGTTGTTGCGGAAAGGATACGATGGAAGCATCTGAAGGAGCGCGGTAATCAGTCCACAGCATTGGTGGCCGCCATCCAGGAATGCGGCTGCAAGGTGGAAAGGATGGATGGCCTGGATTCCGTCCGGTGGATTGCCCCTATTCTCGTCAAAGAGCTTATCCAAAAGTTCTATGTTTCCTGCCATTATTGCCAGCTTCCAGGCATCTAGTTGGAGAACTCCTGGATCCTCTTCTAAAGACTTGGCGATCAGGTCATGTGCGAGAGGAAGGTCTGCTTTCGGTATGGTGGTAAAGTCATTCGAGGCCATGGATTGATGCAAAGAATCCACAAATGAACTCCGCGTTGGCTCTGGATCAGCTGGTGGCTGTGAATCAGGCGGAGCAGTCGCTCCCATGTCACCATCGTATACGTAGCAGTCAGATGATAAATGGATGGACCATTTACAAAGCTGGGTCGGCGGGTAGGAAATATTGGTCGTACTCGAGACTTCGGGCGAAGAGGGCCCGGAAGAGAAATTCAGAAATGCCGAGGGCGTCCATGGACTGGCTGCATTCAACATCTGGGGTGTGAGGGCGAATGCTTGTGTTGGATTTGGGTTCAACAGTTCACGGTCCCAATTTTTCGCCAGGATGAAACTATGCATGTAGAAGTCATGGAAGTAGTTGACCATTGTGCTGAGATGGGTCAGTAACCAATTGTTTAGATTGGTTCAAATTAAAGGTCATAGCAACGTACCTGCGGTCTTCTTTGCGCATGTTGACCACGAGTTGCTCAAGGCGCCCTTGCAGGAAGAGACTTGTGCAATGCTCCTTGTGCTTCTCATACACAAGTTGCATCCTTGGAGAAGGACCAGCTGCCGCCCGACCAGGTGTGAGCGCTTCCGGACTTTGGATGTGCAAGTAATCTGGGGTTGGTCCAAATGGGGAGGATTCGCCTAGATTCTTGGACAGGGAGGAGACAAAGGCCGCGTAGGGGAGATTCCAAGACGACAGTCTATCAAGATTGGTCAGCTAGGATTTCAACTCCTCCCCCGGCAAGTACAGAACATACAATCCTGGTGCGACTTCGAGACGCTGGGGCTTCTTGCCCTTCAGATGTCGTTTCAGGTTTTTGTAATCAAGCGGATTCTCGTCGCCATTGCGCTGGGTGGTGACGTCGGACACGCTCGCTCCGGGGCGTTTTCTCTTCACGAGAGCACTCGTGACGGCGTCCTTGTCCTTTTTTGTCATACGCTTGACAACTCCCCAGTCTCGAAATCGCCGTCGATACTCAGTAGGGCTGCCATCAAGGAGCGTTAGTTGAGCGTGCAGGGAAGGGGAAGCATTGTGATAATGGCAAGGATTCCAAAAGAAGCCATCAAGCATGATAACAAAAAACACATTTATGGACAGATGCCGACGTAGAAACCCAATGCCGAAAAGGATCTTGCTGAAGCTAGGAGCATGGTAAAATACATACGCTGCATAGAAAGAGTAATTGTCTTTCATGAACTGGACTATCTGGGGCAGTGTTGCCGTACGCCCATTTCCCCCACGCCTGCGCGTGTAGAGTTCGACGATAAGTGGCTTGAGCTTGGCCCATCGCTCTTCGTAAGGGCAGGAGCGGAACTTTGCATCCTCGGATTGCGGAAGGAATTCGGCTGGAATGGGATCCATGGCGAACAAAGGGGGGATAAAAACAAGCAGCAATGGGGCAGGGAAATGATCTGATTTTGGCAGTTGAAGTAGGTATGTACGCCAGGGTGGGAAGGTAAGGTTGATGACAGTGAGGATTTGGTCGTGAGGGAGAGACAAGGCTTTATAATGAAATTTCCTTCAGTCAATTTTCAATGCTCGCTGCCTCGTTTCGCCTTAACTTGGCATGGAGTTTGGGCGAACCACGTCCCTGAGGCACCTGTCTTAGAGAAATGCATGGGGCTGGATGAACAAAACGCCATAGCCCAATCAGGATCCTCCAACAGAGCTACTCCATGTTGTCTCGTAACACAACCACCCAACACAACAGTGGCTGACGCAAATGGCAGCCTCCATGAGTCTCAGTGGAGCTGAACAAAACATCACAGACCAATCAGAAAGGGTAACCTCACCGTAGGCGGACCAGGACCGTCTCGCCGCCACGCCAAGCTCATCTGACACGGGGCAGTTTCGTCGGGCGCTCTCGCTGCTCACCCTCGTCCTCTTACCGGATCGACACAACCTATCTGCATGACGCAGTCCACAACAACCAATAGGATTCTCCTGAGATACTGAACAAAACGCCACCAGCCAATCATGAAAGCGAATCACGTCGTTGTGGATCAGGATTCAAGTCAAAGTTAGACTAACAACCACGCACGGGGAGACTTCATCTCAGATGAGGTGGCCAGAGCACGGCGGCCTTGACCGACAGAATGTATCTACATGACCGAGTACCTACACAAAGGCCAATCAACTTCTCCAGGGATACTGAACAAAACGTCGCTGTCCAATCAGCAGGCCTCGCTGACGAACACTGGGGTCGGGTGTGGTCATGATTCCTTGGTGCTTCGATCTTTGGGCAATTTCATAATGGCTACCCCTGTTAGACTCTCAGCCATACCAGGGAGATGGGTTTGAATGCCGTTATGCGGCGAGCGCCCGTCTCTGGGTGCCCGGGTTGATTGCTGCTTACTCTTGGCCAAGCAGAGGCAGCTTCATTTTACTTGTCAATTCGAATACTGCCAATTGTACATAAATATCTAGTTTCCTTCCTCGTAATGCTCTGCCTTGTTTCCTGTTACCATCAAGCCCTTCTCAGGCATAAGAGTATTCTTCTTCATCTTCTCTCTTAGCTATACCAACCTTCGACCACCAATTCACAGACATCTTTGATAGCCTTCCCGATTTTCCGCGCGTCTTTACAAACAGCACTTGGCTTACTACCCAAGAATTTACTCATCACAATGCCAAACCTGTATGTTGATTGATTCATTCCTGCCCATAATAAGACTCTACTTGTGAGCCATTAGACTAACTTCACCATGCAGTGTTGAGACCGAGACCTGGAGCACTGTTGCTCGAAGTGGTTCTCCAAAACCTCTCCCGGTTGAGGATAATGGTGTCCCTTCATCGATTGAGGGTTATCATTCCGGCAAGCCGATGGTCAAACAAGAGGAGAAAAAGAGAACACAGGATGAACTCTTGTTCGGTGTTGGCGCACACTTTCGGTCCAGTGGGTCCAAGCCGGTCTCTCGTTGACTTGGCTTCCATCTTGCCATGCACATTTTTCGACGCTTTCTGGTACTCATATCTTCTCGCTTGGGTGTTGGATTTGTTGGCGTTGGGCGCCTACCTCGGGATAGCAAAGAGGTTAAAGGGAGCATCACACACTACCACGATCTATCTGACCTGAGATGTTTATGCAACATCTTCTTTATATACGTAGTTTATATGTGTTGTCTTTACCAGATGTTAAGCAAATAGGTGATTCTTGTATGACTGGAAAACCAGTAGAAGTGTTATAGCGAAGCTTATCTAGTATCGTCGTAGGGCTAAAGGCTAGACCTCAAAAAGTCTAACATAGCAAAGCATCTCCCACGACCATGTGTGTATAAAATGTCTCTTCGGATAATTACTATTTGATGCCTAAGGACTAAATGAGGCCCTGACTAGGTTAACTAAACCCAGGCTGTGTTACTAGTTTCATAAACTACCTGCTTAGTTCCTGGAAACTCAAATGACAAAACCACCATGCTTCATAGAGTATCTCATTGCAATGGCTAGTCTAACAGCATTTGTCGCCCAGCAGGTTGATTTGCAACTGCGAAAACTCAGGCATCCAGAATGCCTCCCATCCAACATCTACAGGTCGATGTCGAGGTCAATCTCGAGTTCGCCATCATCACCGCCATCATTGCCATCGCCACCACCATACCACCATTCAAGCAAGTAAACCAGAGGGTTGACGGGGACCCAGTCAGGCATGTACTCGCCCCAGCCCCAGTAGTTGCCCATCCCCATGGGGTGATCAGCGCACATGCGGACCATGTCCGGGGTCACACCCTCGGGGAGCTCGGCGGGGTCCCATTCCATAACACCAAGCCGGCCGCACTTTTCTTCGGCGCCTGGATGATGGTCTGCCAGCGCAACACCGGCAAGAACAGGAACAAGCAGATTCTGGACCTTCATTTTGGGAGCTTTGCTGTGTTAGTGACCTATATCGCGGGAGTACGTAAGTCTGTTGTCTTACTGGGTCTGAAAGATCTTGTGATGGTTAGGCGAATAAGGTGCAGGACACAACAGGACAGATTAGATGTTGATGGTTTGCGCTTGCAAAGGTGTCAAGATAATGCGTGAAGGAAGCAGACAGGCGAGATTTAAGTGGGTGTCACACTATATATGTCACATGGTGCACAGCTCGCTACGTGGCGTTAACAAAAGCAGGCATGAGAGGTGCGCTCGTAAAAGGATGCTGGTGCCTGGTAAGCGCTGGGGCAAAATCTGTTGGTGGCTTGTCGCGTCCTTAACCGAGGTGTCGTTTGTTGTCCCCAATGTGGACAAGGCGTTCTCGACAGCAGGGGTCACTTCGCTGTGCCCCAAAGATGGTGATTTGTGACTCATTTATGCTCAATCAAAATCAGATAAAGCCAGATTGCTGGAACTTATCCCGAATAAATGGGAAGCATCAACAGCAAGTCCAGGTATTAGGATGGAGCATTGAGTTGCTAATGTCTCCAACTGCGCTTACAGTGACGTCGACAGATGGCGCGATGGCAGGGGTGTAGACAGGGCTACAGGACTTTAACAACCGTTCCGTGCTAAAGCGCCAACTAGACTAGATGGAGTGTTTATGAAGGAGTTTAAAAGCGAGAGCCAATTAAGGAGCGTCTATTTACCTGTGCTACCTACACTTCACGGTCTATGTTATTTTCTATATGCCGTAGTGTAGGGTACGTAGGCTTACGATACATTACCAAGTTTCTAAGTAACTTGGAACCCTATTTGTGATTAATTCTTGCGTTGAAAGACATTGGGCATGATGGCTTGACGGCGTAAAACTGTCTCTCTCTAACTAGGTTGCTTTGTTCCACCCTTTGGTTATGCTATGAGGTTAGATTATTTTCTAACCTAGAAACCCACACATGCACCAGCAACGGTAGCTTGTAATAGCCTTTGGCATCAATTGGCAACCTACTCACATGGTCAGGTGACTATGGCTAGGTGTGGCTATACTCTGGAAGCGGCGCAAGCAGAGTCCTTTTAAGCCTCTCCCATCTTAACACATCATCTATGTTTTGCCCTGCGTTAGACCACGTTGTTTCTGAATAATACCTAACCTCTCTTCTTATAGCCTGCGTCGACAAACCTTCAGTATAGTAAGATGCGACTCTTCCACAGCGGGAATCTTTAACTTGAGACCTTGATTGGCAGGAAAACTCCAGGGGATAGTAAAATAATCTGATACACAGCTTAAATAAAGAGTCAGGAGAAATAAGATTTTTCCAATCGAGCCTTCTTTATCGCGCCGATAAGAAAAGGGTTAATTAATTATATTCAATATGATTTAGTATCCTAAGGTTAATAAAAAAAACAGTAATGACTATTAAGGAATAGGCTTCTTAGTAGAGCTAAGCACCTTCTTTCTTAACCGTAATGTATTATCTATTCATCACTCATGGCCTCTCATCTACATCCGCTCTTACAACTGAAGCGTGCCTGACAAAGGCAGGTCTCGACTACTCCGCCCAACCGAAATAACATAATTGCCCTGCCTGAGCAGCCACTCCTGTGCTACCACATCCCAGATACTCAGGTCCTTCCGAGTGAGATCGAACGTCACTTTCGTTGTCTCTCCCACCTTAAGCAGTGGCTTCTCAAATCCACGAAGCTGTCGCACGGGGACATCACTACCTGGGATCCCGATGTACAGCTGCGCAACTTCCTTGCCGTCCATATCACCGACATTGGTGATATCAGCTGACACAGTCGCTACCACGTCCCACAGGTCTGCTCGTCCACCCTGGACAACAGCTCCGGTGGGATATGCCGCGTAGGGTGAAGCTGACTTGGAGATCTGGAGGTTGGCGTACTCGAACTTGGTGTAGCTCAGTCCAAAGCCAAATTCAAACCGGGGCGTGATGTTCTTGGCGTCAAAGTGTCGGTAGTCGATGTATACACCTTCAGTAAAGTCTGATTGAGGGAAGTGCTGGAACTTATGGGGCGCAAGCGTCAAATCTGGCTTCAGCAGAGATCCGTAATGCGTCTCGTTGCGGGCAACGGTGTAAGGGAGGCGACCCGACGGGTTCTCGTCACCATAGAGTAAGGACACAAGGGCGTTGCCACTTTCCTGACCAGGAAGATGCGCAAAGATGACAGCGGTGACGTTGGGGTGGTCGAGGAATCCATCTACCAGTCTCGTGCCCGCGTTATGGAGAACCACAATCGTGTTTGCACACTTGTCAGCCACGTTCCTGATAAGGCTGTCGGTGTATTCGTCATAGATTGCAGGCCTGTCCCAGCCTTCAGAAGCCCACGCGTTGCCTGCAACGATGCAAGCGTCAGACGTCGGGTTGACCATAGGATCCCAGCTCTCCAAGTCCCAGAACAGGGCGGTGCCGTCTTTTTGAGCCCGAGACACCAAGGCATCGAAGGGCGAACTGAAGAAACTCAAGGCGCTGGCCCCTGAGCCGCCACCAGAGACCAGAGTTCCGTTTGGTGCAATGGCACCGTATGTGAGGCTCAAGTTGCCGAGGAAACCGAGATTGAGCTCGGTGATGTTGGAGGCCTGGGCTCCGATAGCCCAGGACGAAAACATGCCCTCAGCGGGTTCCGGATTGTTCTTGTCGGGTGCTTTGAGAGAATACCCAAACAGGGAGACCAGCTTCATATCTGACTTGAGTGGCAGTGCGTTGTTTGTGTTCTTGACGAGTACATGGCCCTCGACAGCGCCCATTGACAATGCTGGCTTTGCACTCGCATTTCGAGCATCAACAACCGGATGGGGTTGCCAAAGATCTTTCGCCATCCCATAGCCGGGAGTGGGAAAGTCCTGGTCTTGCTTTAGCTGGTACCAGCTTGCTAGGATTCTAAACACGTAATCATGTCAGAAATGGGTTCATTGCTGCCGCATCAATCAAAAAAGCATACCTGGTAACCATGTTGTCCAGCTGCGACTCGGTCACAGTGCCATTGTTCACGCCGAGGGTCAGGTTGGCTCCCCACAGTATCGAGCTTGGCATTACAACATCGAGACCGGCCAGTGCCGAAGCCATGCCGGACATTTGGGCACCCCAGTCCGAGACAACGAATCCTTGGAAGCCCATCTCACCTTTGAGGTAGCCATTGAGGGCCTTCGAGTTCTCGCAGGCATACGAGTTGTTCAACCTGTTGTAGGAGCACATGATGTTGGCAACTCCTGCATGAACTGCTTCAGAAAACGGCCTGTCTCGCAAAAGTTGGTCAGAAATTAGCCTTGTTCCCAAGTCATGGTGTTTCTGAGCACCTACCATAGGTACAACTCATGCAACGTCCTGTCATCAACGTTTGAGGATACTGATTCCGCCCCAGTGATACTTGCAGGAAGTCTATGCGTTTCTTGCTCTTGAGCAAGGAAATGCTTTGCACTTGCCATAACTCCGGCTGTCTGAATACCATCGATGGTCTCGTGGACAAGCTTGCCGGACAAATAAGGGTCGTTGGAGAAGCCTTCCCAATTACGCCCACCCTCGACCACACGGCCGAGGGGCCCGATAAATGGACCGAGCAGGAGGTTAACACCCTTGACCTTGGCTTCGGAGCCCATGTAGTAGCCCCTGTTGTAACTCAAGTCCTTGTTCCAGCTGGCACCGACGTGGATTCCTGACGGCCATGAGTTCACGTAATCTGTATTCCGGACGCCGTTCCCGGCATCAGCGAGACACAACCCAGGGAACCCAAGACGAGGAAGGGCCGGAATGACACCAGAACAGCCTGTGTCCGGGGATACACCCGAGGTCAAGTTCACCTTCTCTTCCAGTGTCATCCTGGACACAAGGTCCTTGGCTTTGGCTACGGCTTCAGCCCATGGTCCAGTTTCCTGCTGCTGCGCTGTTGAAAGACATCAGATTTCCTGACCACCAGAATGGGATTTCGTTGACGACGGGGTAGAAAAGCTTACGTGTGGGAAAGACAGGCGGGGATAGGCCATAAAAGTATGTGTCACTCGTGATGACATCCTGTGCATCTTGTGCCAGAGGAGTCTCAAAGAGTAAACTCCAAATTAGGAGCGTAGGAAGCATTGTGAGAGATCTGATAGACAGTGCATGAGATGCTTGAATGCTGCCATTGTCTCTGCTGGAGAACCAGAACGAATTTATATCTGCCCCCTCCGTTCCTCCCCTCTCTACTACCGGGCCGTTAGACGGTCAGGATGGACGATCTTCTGGCTCAGTTCCCAGCAACGGCCGGACTGCAACTGGTCAGGCTCACGAGACAATTTTCACCATGGACCTGATGACCAACAACAGAATGCCAGGGTGGGTTGGGATTGCCACAACGGCAGAAATTGCACGACTCTTTGCATCCCACAAATCGTCCAACAGATCATCAAGTCACCTGCTAGCAAGTATTAGGCATCTTTGCCGGTCAAGCAACTATAAACCACGCAAGCTTGTGGAGACTAACAACCCTTGCAACCCGCACACTCGGTTCATGTCTATCCCCGCGCTCCCACACGATCCCCGCACAAACATGCAGATGACATTTACAACACTGGGGTCTTTTAAATGACAGTGTCTATAGAGTAACATCTGGGGAGCGGAGTGGTTCCGTCTGTCGGTAAAGAGTCGGTAAGAGAGAAACTATTCGGGCCGTCTATGCTTTAGCCCAACCGTAAATGTGGGGGATCGTGCCGTTGTTAATTGCCGAGCAAACTTGACAAGGAGACAAATGAGGAGAAAGCTCCTGTCTGGGAAACTAACACCGGAAATACCGGCCCCAATTCGGCAGAACTATTCCAGCGCCATCCGTTTCCCCATGATGCCCGAACCCCAGGCTTCAACGCGTTGCCCATTCAGGGGTAGCTACGTCCTCATACTGGATGGCTTTGATCCAGACGCGGGAAATCTACGGAGTGCTGCTCATTTTGATCAAGAGGTCGCTGTTGACAAGCATCAGGTAAGCACGCTTGTCCGGGGCAATGACATCGCGGTTGTTTAGGTTGTGGAACTTGGTCTGCAGACTAGTAGCGGCCTTCAAGACTTGCATGTTGGCCAGGCCGGCTTCGATCAGGTTAGTTAGCTTCTCGTGGGTTTTTTTGCCGAGGCATATGAAAGAGGTCCAGAACAAAGCCGACAGATCCGTGTCCATAATGATGAGGATACCGGCGGCGTGAAAGCCGTTTGTCATACTTACCAAACACCGAGCAGGTCTGGTTAGTCTTAGTGGTTCCCTGCAAGTACTCACGTGCGGCCGGGTTCACAACTACTTCCCCGGCGGAGAATAAGGGTAGGGATGCCAAATTAACCCTAACGCTTAATCAACTTATGGGAGCGGATGGAATCTCCAGCCATCTGCTAGATACTGTCCACTTTTGATTGGACGGCTTGCTCATTCGCTGATAATCTTTAAGGTTGCCCATAGTCCACTAGACAAACTATCGGCCCTGAGGGGTGTTGTTCACCAGCGCCGACTTATTGATTCAGGGTTATCTTGGCATAGTCGCTGTTAGGAGTAATCAAGGGTGCCCCGGCAGTGTTCACATCGGTTAAACCTACTTGTGAAGTTGTGCCTTAAGGATATCACAAGCAGTGAAGTTAAGAAAATTGAGGTTAAAGGAGGTTTTAACGTTATATCTACTGAAAGGAGTAAATCAAATGACTACACTTCGCATTCCTCCATTCCGGCATCGCCTAAATATTCCTGATACCCCTTGGCAGACGATAATAGGCTCCATGCATGGTGGCTCACTACACAAGAGCACAGCCTCGTTGCTGTGGCTATGCTAAGCGGCAAAATTTGCGGCGGAGCAGCAGGCAGTTCCAAAGACCTGGCCAATATAACTAGGTAAAAGTCCGATAAATTCCAGAGTAGTCTCAGAAACGACCAGAATTCTTTATCCTTGCATCGCGAGAACCGCAAAGCACTACAGCCCTAATTCCAGACCCTTGAAATGGCAGAGGTCTTTGGAATAGTAACCGGTGCCATCGGTCTTGCGGGTCTCTTCCAACAATGCGTAGAGTGCTTCGAGTACGTGCAGTTGGGTCGACATTTCGCCCAAGACTTTGGCAGGTATCAGCTGAAGCTGGACATTGCCAAACGGAGACTGCATCGATGGGGAGAAGCTGTCAACATCAACGAGAACCCTCGATTCAACGCCCCGGACGAAGATGATACATTGGTTCAAGAGGCTCAAGCCATCTTGGAAGAGATCGCTCTACTCTTCCAGACCGTCCAAAAGTCCTCCAAGCGATACACTATCAAAGCCCCCAAGGAAGATTTGGAATGCCTTACCGAGGAGAACCTGCAACCCGTGTTTCGTCGCCTCCACGCTGGATGGACCAATGCTACTCGGCGTCCCGGTCAGAAAAAGGTCAACTTCGCTAAAAAGACCTCATGGGCGCTCTACGACGCAAAGAACTTTGAAAGGTTGACCGAGCAGATATCGGGGTTTCTGGACGACCTGGAGAAGCTTTTCCCATCCGAAGAGCTTAACCGACGTCGTCTTGTAAAGCTGGATATTGAGGATATCGCCGACGAGGAGAGTCTGACAGTCTTGCATCAGACTGCAGTTGAGGCTGATCCTCTCCTGGCGGATGTAGTCAAGGAAAAGGTCAAGGTCATCAGCGTGATAAACGCTGTGAAAGTTATCGATAGCAGTGAGGACGCCAAAGTTAGACTGGGAAACGATTGGAGCACTGCTGCTCTAAGTGCCGCAATCGAAGATCGAACCCGCAATGAGGTAGGTTCCGTATTTGCCAAGGGCTCATCTGCAGTTCATATTGGAAATAGATATGGTTGATAGGTAGTATAAAACAAAAATGTTGCCTGAAGAAATTACACGTACAAAGTTTAAGATCCAGTCTTTCCTAATCACGGCCCATGTTTCACGGCCCATGTCTACAACGCTCCCGACATGGGCATTTGCCTTATCAGCAGCGTCATTTTTCCTGATCCTATTCATGACACCCCTTTTCTTCAACCACGATGGCATCTGATCGCCTACGTACATGTCTCCGACGTGCAGTGTTGCTTCGCCTCGAAGTTTCGACTCCTCAACCTCATTCGTGTTCAGTGCATCAGCGGGACCAGATGACTTGTCCGGGGCTTCATCAACTACAGTTCCTACAAGAAACAGTATGGTCAGCTATCTTCAAAGAAATTGAGTACCTCATAGAGAAATACCTGGTGTTATAGACTTCTTGCCTTCAAAGATGACCGTCCCGCTTCTTTCAGCGAGACCTTGAACTCGTCCCGTGTCATCCAATTCCTCCAGCATTACATTAGAGGTTTCGTGTCGGAAATTAACTCGCTCCGTATCAAAGTTGTGAGGCGGCAACCGAAGCAAACGCTTCAAATCGCCTACAGTAGTGTTGCTCTCGTACGTGAGCTTGACTGCCTTGGCTACCTCACCCACTTGTACATGTTAACCCTAACATAAAATGGTGATCTTCCAAGGCCTTACCAACCATTTACAAGGCGGATAGATAGTTCCATGACGGCTTTTGTTGAACTTCTTCCAAGACGAGACATGGTAGTAATTGTAGACGCTCCCATTCGCAGGGCAAGTCTCAAGGGTGTCTCTCTCTCTTCAGACGAGGGAATCTCAGAGCCTACGCGACTTCGTAAATGTCAATTTAACGGTTGGCGGCCTCTTGCTCCAGAGCCTGATGAAATGCAAGGTGGTGTGCCTCTGCTAAAAGCCTCGGATAGCCTGGCCAGTCATCTTTCTTGATCAGGGCTGCGACTTCGGCTATTCCGCAGCCATTCCGCGAATCTCCTTGCCAGACACCTGTCAGATCACAGCCTGATTTTCTGCATGTCAGTTTAAAACCTGCTGCAACTCGCCTAAGTCTGTGAGCCCGTCCACTTGAACTCGGCAGTAAAGCTTGCGGTTTCGGCTATTTCAGACATACTCTCACCTTAACTTCATTCTCCCGCTGTTTGATTGCCTTTGCAATTTGTTCCATATGATTCCCGTTTCTTCTCTGCGGCCCTGTAACATCACAGCCTGATTCGGTACAAGTTACTTGCAACTCGCTGCGCCTCCACTACCGACCAGCTGAAACATGTTTGCCCAACCACATCTCGTAGCCAAGACTCGAAATCTCAGCTCTCATCACTGTGGATCACTGCACTGCTCTAATGAGCCTATGTCCTTGGTTTTCCAGCCGCTCTCCAGCCGCCCGCGCTTGAGGTTTCAGCCAGTGGG